>JBDFRD010266846.1:0-10916 GCA_039654405.1 Bullina lineata
TGTCTTTACCTCTAAGTCACTGAACACATCAACCGATAGGTGGGCAAAGTAAAGCCCACAGGCCAAATGAGTTCCTCCACATTACTTTGTGCGGTCCTTGGAAATATTCGGCAAATTAAAAAAAAAACAAATAAAACAATTATCGTAAAACGGATCCCAATATTTTATCTATATCTCTGAGCCTAGACTAGCTTTTATAGATATGTACTGACATAAATTAAAAGAAAACTGTTTATTTCTATATTTTTTTTTCATATAATAATTTTATTACAATGATATATGGAAATCACAAGAAAAGACAGCTATCCCAAAGAATACACGGAAAAACCAACGTTTCCACAATTGCTGTCTTCAAAGGGAACAATTTGTCTGGTGACACTCTCGGCATCTACTACTTCCTTTACCTTTCAAGACCATGCAGGAAGCTAAGCTTATCCTTATTCTTTTCCTTCTTCTCTTCTCCGTTTATGTGATTGTTTTTTGTTAATTTTTTCCTTTGAAGACAGCAGTTGTCGAAAGTTTGGTTTGTTCTTGTGTTCTTCGGGATAGCTATTTTTTCTTGTGACTTCCATTTGCATTTTTCTGCTTCCCCGCAGCCTTTATCTACTTTTTGCATTCACTATTACAATGATGCAGTTCATGTTTTGTATTTTCTTAATACTAGACTAGCAACCATTCACAGATTTAAAAAATGCCTCATTTTCCTGTTCACGGCTCGGTCAAAGAGGCCACATCTTCGAAAAGTTTGCCAACCACTGCATTAACCCTTATAAGCCCACTCCGTACTTCATGTGACAGATCTGATCTTCCTGAGCTTCCTGTGTATTTAGCCATACTTTCATACCTGCTATGCCAAATACTAAATGCAAAGGGGTTAATGGTGTTAGCAGACACGCGACTTTGTTATTCCTTGTTTTGTCTTTAGATCACATTAAGGACTACAGTGGAATTCATTGAAGAGGAAAAAAATTAATATGTTTACAACTTTGAAGCTGAAGAACATTCATTCTATGTTTTGGGTGCACATGGATTTACAATTAGCAATATGCAAATGAATATGTCTATAGCTGTGGTACAGGTAAATCAATGACGGAGGGTTGAAGTATTTATACAACTTTAACGAATGGCAAGAATCCATCATCTCGTAATGATGCACTGAGAATACATATCAACGCTTTAAAGAAAACTGGTTTTCAAAGGTTACCTTCTGAAAGCTATTCATTTTATAAAAAGAGGATCTCTACTGTTCCAAATGCAATATAAAGAAAAGAAAAATAAGGATAGCAAAGGCAAAGGGGAATTAAAAAGTGAATGTAAAGGCTTGAAATCATATGGTAATAGAGTATTATCCAACCCCTTTCCCCACCCACCTACCCCTCCAAAAAACAAGGACACCATCACTAACCGGATTGCCTACATCAATTACAATACAATAACTGAAATGCTACTTAAAACAGTATCACCAGCAATGTATTCAATGAAACTAATCACATCGCATAAAAATAAAAAAATCAATGATGCAAACTTAAATATTCATTTTGCTGCACCAACAATTGTTCACAACATGCTGAAAAAGTGAAGCCAAGAATGGATGAGACATTTATAAAATGCCTCTGACAAAGACACAGCTGCAAAGCATGCTCCAAACACAGAAAGCTCCCAAGATATGGCTGTAAATAGTAAGTTTAAAGTTCTTGGTAATTCCATGAGTGAGGATTTCATTACAAATGGGTTCCCAGTGAGGTGGCTGGGTGGTAGTGTTCATGACAATGAACTGATTGATCCTGGGCTCACATCCCAGTGAAATCCAATTTCACACTTTAAAAAAAAAATCAGTTTTCCACATGCCAATGTTCTGACAGATATGGATTCACACCTGCCATTTCCTTCTAAATATATCTATAATCCATAATGGAAATGTTAAACCTAAGACCAAAACCCAAACTGAAATATCAAAATAAAAAATGAAAAGGGTTTTAGAGTTTGGGCACATTTAGCCTGAACTTGTGAAACATTGTGATTATTGTTTTGTTGCCTCAGCGCGACACTGCGTAGATCTAGTAACCGTAATGATATCCTGTACTTTAAAACAACCAACACCACCATTAACCATTAGAAGAAGTAGGCAAAATGTCTACATAAGTTAAATAAAATACGATAAAATATAACTGATATGCCCTTTCCAATGGTACCGCGAGCAAAGATGAGCTAGTAATATTAATTTTGGCTCAGTTTACATTCTGATGCAGGCTAGGCTTGATTCTCCTGTCAGAAGAAAGGACGAGAAAGCAATGTATATAACATTATGGTTTAGCCACCTTACAACTGGCACCACTGCACTGGGCAATCTTTTGTGCCAACACTTCAAAGTTAAACCAAACCTTTACTTCAGCTTCATTTCTGCTCTCGTCCCAGGAGATAAGATGGTGAATAGAATATTCAAGAAATACAATACAGAAGAGTATAAAGCAACAGAATCAGACAGCATCAGAACAGTGGCATGTGGATAATTCTTTAAAAAAAACAAGAAAAGAAAGAAAGCATGATAAAGGCATCTCTACATAAAGTCAATAATGAAAATTGGAATCCTAATGCTACTGCTGCTGTTTTTCCACACCGACAAGCAAAAAAAACAGAGATGAAAAGTTATCGAAACTAATAAATGGCAAGCCATCTTATATCTCTTCTCTTTTTGTCAATGAACAATGTTTTATATGCTTTACATTGTAAACATTTTACAATTCAGAAAACATCATCTACACAGTCATTTAGACAGCAAATCAAATCTTTAAAAGTCTGAGCTAGAGGAAAGGTTTTTCCTTCTCTACAACACATATAAAAGCGAATATGTATGTAGATTACACGGTTGTTAGTGTGCGTATGTGAGCAAGGAGACAGACAGAAAAAGAGAGACATAGAGTGAGGCAGGCAGAAAGAGCTAAAATAAGAGCCTCAAGGTCCTGGAAATGTCAACAGCAGCTGAAGTCCCACAGCTTGACACTTTTGTCGTAGGATCCAGACACAATGATGAAGTCATTGAACTGAAGGCAAGTCACTCCGTCTGTATGATTTCTTAATGTCACTAACCTTTCACCTGTTGCTAGATTCCACACCTTAGGGGGGGGGAGAAAAAAATATTGTAGAAAACAGGTCAGGAGGGTAGGAGTTAAATGTTAGAAGCAATGAATTAAAGAAAGACCAGGCTTGACATTAAATGAATTGGAACACTTCAAATTTATTAAATTAAATCTGCCCTTTGAAGAATGTCAGGGATTAATTTCTGAAATGAAATGGAACTTGTTTATTATACTATTGGGAGTTGAAAATATGTCCCTTAACTCATATTAATACAATCTTTGTATAGTTAAACGCATAATTGGAATGTAGCCACTTTTTCTCCACCTTATAGCCACATGAATGCTCAAATTAAAAATGAAACAATAGGTTCTTCTTCTTCAATCTTAATTGAATAAAATATGATTCAATTACACTTTTGTTTCTGCTTTCCTTACATTTTATGGCCATACTTGTCGTATTGTCAAAAAAAAAAGCAATTACTTGTTCCGGTTTATTACACAACAAATTTGCTGCTTGTTAACAAATTAACATTTATCCACTGTGTACTACTAAACCAAATCAACTCCCAGTCATCACATGGGTTACATTTCTGACATTTTGACTGGCTGCAGGACATACACACGCACACAGAACTCACCTTTATAGTCTTGTCATCAGCAGCACTAACCACTCGCCAACTGTCGGCCTGCAAACAGCGGACAACATCCGTGTGGCCTTCAGCTTTCTTCCAGTCTATCGTGTTCAGGCAGTCTCCAGAGTGGACGTCCCAGAACTTGAGGTTGTGGTCCAGAGAGCCACTAACAATTCGGGTTGAGTCGAACATAAGGCATGTCACAGCATTCAGGTGCCCCCGGAGAGTGTTCATACACTGGCCTTCATAGTTCCAGAGCTTTGAGGATAAAGAATATACAACATCTGATGATCTGGAGGACATCTGTGTGGGTTAAAAGGTTTCATAAGAATATTTCTAGTTACCTAACACGAGTAAAAGCAAAAAATGTAAGTATAAAAATTGAAAGAAAGAGTGCAAAGAGAATTGTAATGATGCCAGTCCAAAGACGCATCAGCACTTGTTTTTTTCAATGTTATTTTACAATAATTTAAATGCACTAATACATCCCCCATTCATGCTGCTGACATAATGCTAAATTTTAAAGGATATTGTTTTCGGAAATTCTTCTTTTGGGGACAGCTGTATCCCAACTCAAATTTCTAAGGACAGAAATATTTATACAAAAATGAATCCTGTCTTTTGAACAGTACAACTTTGATCTCTTTTTCTCTTCTTTGCCCAATTTATTAGTCCATTTCTTACTCTTTTTCTATTTTTGCCCAATTTATTAGTCCATTTCTTACTCTTTTTCGCCTGATTTATTAAGCCATTTCTCACACTATTTCTATTCATTTACCTTAATAGTTTTGTCGGCAGAGCCAGATACAATCTTGGTCTCACTGAAGTGCACACACAACACTGAAGCTTGGTGACCCCTAGGGAAAGGACAAAATAATGAACAATTACAACATCTGTTGCTACCTCTTTTATCCACTCTTTTTAAGGTGTTTAAATATTTCTACCAACAGAAGTTACGACAAGATCAGTACAAAATGTATGATATTTACTAGAATAAACAAGGCGTATGAGAAGAAGAAAACTAAAATCAAGTTGTGACTCACTTCTAATCTCTGTTCTTTTCTAAAATCCATTACCATCCTCCACTACCACTGTTCTCTCATTTTTATTTCAACATACTAGTAATAAATTCCTTTTAAACTGCTATGTATAAAAGCATTACATTTATACAACGTACAAGCAATAGAAGGAAAGAAATACTAAGAACTTTGCCTTCACCTTAATGTTCTTCTGAGTTCCCCAGATTTGAGATCCCAGATTTTCAGCGTCTTGTCATAGGAGCCACTAATCACTTTATCATCATCCGCCTGGTCACAAAAAAATAAGACATTTTTCGAAGTTACTAATATTAAAACAACTCTTGTCATTTACAATTAAAAGTACAAATCATGTTTAAAAACAATAAAAGATGAAAGGAATCTGCACAAATAAATTAATCATACATAAGGTATGTCAGCTGAAGGTGAACAGCCTGCCCACACAAACTAATTAAGGGTATTTTACGTGTCAGCACTTCTAAGCTTAAGCTACAGCCTGAAAGAAAGTGCCTTTGTCATACTGTTGGTGTTTCATTAGGCTTGACATCTCTTGTGTGTTAAAAACATAGAGCTCATTGCTTTGCCTGTATCAATTATGCATCAAAAGGAAAAAGAACTAAAATTAGATGGCAAACAACCGTGCACTTGTTCTTGTGTATATTTTTATAGATGCATTTAGGTTTCAAAACATCTGAGGAAACGCTGACATGAAATCAAGTCATGCTTGACCTGTGTACCACTAACACATCAATTTGATCTGGACATTCTCTCGGCAATCAGTAGGTATCACAGTGTGAAACTAAACCGTTTGTAGTCAGAAGCAAAATTCCAGGAATGCTGTATTTTCAATTTGAGAGTTAGTTTAAAAGTTGCATTATTCCCCATAAAAAGAAGAGAAATAACTAAATCACACAAAATCTTTTTTAAAAACAGAGAATGAAACTTACCTGCAAACACCTAACTGTATCAGAATGACCTGTCATTGTCACCTTGCATGCAATGGACGACCAGCTCTCTTGAGTGGACAGATCCCATACCTTTGTGAAAGGGGAAAAAAAATCTCCAGCTTCAGCAGCGAATTCATTACCACTCACTCCATACCCACATTTGAAAAAAATGTTTTAAAATAAAAGAAATAATAATTGACAGATCATATTTCCTCTGAGGTGCAGAGATTACAAAGTGTCCCATCACACTTGTTAGAAGGACTAAAAATTTGATTCTAAATAAAATAGCAGTACTTGAATAGCAGAAAAGGGAATTTTCGTCAAAAAAATTAGTTACTTCCAAAATATCTCCAACTTCATTCTCAAAGCTTTTTTTTTCTCAGGGCATGCATAGAAGGAGATTCTGACATTATATGCTTATTTTCAATACATAATCAGTTTTTTTTTACATTATGAACTTTTTTGGGGTTAGGCTCTGTATGTTTAAATGACCAACCTTTATTGTTGTATCACAAGAGCCACTGACTAGACGGTTACCGTCCAAGTGAAGACATCGGACTGTGGCATGGTGACCCATCAGTGTTTGGACTGACCAAGGGGCATTTGTTCGCATATTCCACACCTGAACAAAGAAAGCAATTCTTCAAATATCTTAATACATCCACTTTGCATTTAATTTCAAAATAAGAATTAACATTAGTAAATCTCTTACAAGGTCTATATCACTAAAAGAAACGACCTATCTTGATTTAAATAGTCATTTCCATGTCAAGATACTAATCTGCCTTGGGTTTATTCCGCAATAGAATTTGCTACATTCTGTACAGCCAATTGTGCCTTGATGATCTGATGAAAATATTACGGTTATTTCCTTACTTACAATGCAAAGCTAATCAAGGCCAGGATTCATACCTACAGATATGATCTAGCTGCAAGTCTGACAGCCTTACTTTTCAGCAACAACACCACACATAATTTTAAAATCAATACATTTTTTCAATCTTCTCCTTCATGATCACAAACAAAATTTATTTTAGAAACAAAAGTACCCATCTCATAAATTAAATGTCGTTGAGTCTACTAAACAGGGATCATATAAACATAAAAAACAAAAACAGAGTGCTTCCTACCTTTATTGTTTTATCTGATGACCCACTAACAATACGAGAGTCATCAAACTGCACACAAGAAATGCCTTAGACAAGAAGAGAAAGAAATAAAACTGAATTAGCAATTTGTACTCATAGTTCACAGTTTCTTAATTAGTTAAGCTAGGCTAGTATAAGAAGTAGCCAAACACTTGTATCACATTCCACTAAATAAGTACAGCAAAGTGGTCATTCGAAGCAAATAAAAAAAAAATGACAAAATAATAAAACAAAAATAAAATGAGGATCGAAGAAGAAATGGTAACAATTGCATTCAAGTTAACACTACAGAGTTTTAACAGTGGCCTATCAACAATTTTTACTTTAACATGAGCATAAAAAGGCCTGAAATAACGAGTTTTTCAGAAATGAGTCTTGTACATCAATCTTTTCATATCATGCACCAAAAATAAATTGGCATAGGGTACAAACATGCCATTATCAGGTTTCATTCTTTATGCAAAAATTCAAGTTAAATTTTGCAGTGATTTTATTTTTATGTAGATTTGAAAGCGAAGCTCAACTTGTTTGTTTTGTGTAGTTTCCGTAATAAATAAAGATCTGAGGAGACAGTAATCAGACAATTTGTCTCTAGATCGCCTGCTTTAAATACTCATTTGTTTATGTCAGATTAACGTAACATACCTTGTAAATGACCCTCAAAAGTTCTCACTGTGCACCTTCCGCTCAACCAGTTGTTGCGTAATCGGAACCTTTCTGCAAACACATTCTTCCACTGGAAGAATTTCCCACGATATCATAATTAAAAATGGAGTTCTTTGAAAATGTATTCAGCTATTTATTCTTGTATGGCATCATGTCTGTCTCAAGTTCAGTATTAAAATCAAGCCCGAACAATTCTTCAATAGCATTCAATGATACGTATTACAGAAATCACAATGTTGCATAATGAAAGTGAAGCACATTATTATATGCAGATGACAGAAAAAAAATAAAAGTCATGTCACTTCAGCCTGTGTGATGAAACAAGCATAACTTTATTCAAAGACTGACTATATATAATATGAATTTTACATAAGACTGCATCCGTATTAACAAGGGGCATGAGAAAGAAAATATTGTGCTATTTGATCATATATCATGCCAATCATGGCCAATCCAGCATTCATCATTTTATAATAAAGTGAACCAAGAAAATATATTTTAATCCACTTTCTAAGCTGATATAATACTAATCATAAAGACCAACCTGAATGCTCCCCTCTGGACACATGTGGCTGATAACCTGCTTATGCTCTGCTGCTTTCGATAGCCTCCACTTTGTCTGGCAACAAAAGCGGCGCCACAAGGACTGGTCTTCCGCCAGCTGCCTCCACACACAACAAACTTGGGCAGCTCGACAAAGGCTCACTGAAGGAGGTAAGAAAGTACATAGCTTTACACACTGAAAGTGGGATGGATAGGCCACCTTCTACAGAAGCTAACCTCCAAAATCACTAGGCAAAGCCCTGGAATGGAACCACCTGGTCTGGGTAAATGAAAGTGGGAAGACCTAAAGTGACATGGCATAGAAATAGCAACAATGAACTGAAGATGGCAAGGATGACATGGGCTCAGCTGAAAGGGGTCTCCCAGAACTGAGTATATTGGAGGAGCATTGTTGAAACCCTATATTCCAGAGAGGAAATAGAGGAATAAATCAGGCAAGTCAAATCATCAATTTTAAATGCTTGGAAATAGCAAAAGAAGCAACTTGTTTACCAACAACAAAAATCGTTAACATGTGTTAAAGACTTCTTTGTAATTTGTCAAAGCAGATCAGAAGACAGTCCATGTAACAGAAGTCGCTTGGGAGTGGGAGCAACTGGATAAAAGTTTTGCTGTGACTGTCAGAGGTGGAGAAGTAGTGTGATACAAAACATTTGACAGTGCCCTTATAACCCCAGAAAGTATTAAAGGATTCATCATAACTGTAAATTTTCCTTCGTTGAAGACTTTTTCCCACCAAGAGTTTCAGGACTTCAGGCACCTGAAGAAAAGCTTTAAAAAATTCTTTTTAAAAAGCACGTTTTTCAAGTTCACTTGTGTATGATTTTATGATCAGCCAAAATCCACTTTCTTGTAGCTTTCCTTAAAAAGACTTCCAGGACCCTCTGTTCATTTTAGGTTTAAAAAACAAGTACAAGTAACAACACTATTAAAAAAAATATACAATCTAAAACAAGCAAAAATACAACTGACCTGGATCTAAATAAGACATGACTTTGGTTGCTAAATCAGTAGGTAGCCAGGTAAGAATATCTTCACAGTTTGAGGGGCACCCATGATGCAGCTCTTTGGACATGTGCACAGACAGGAGGTGCAGTTGAGGAAGTTCACACAAATCCTGTAAATAGTATTTAGAAAGTAATGTAGAGCAAAGAAAATAATTCCAAGAGGTTAAGCAGCTTTAATAACTACACATAACCACAAGAGGTTAGGCAGCTTTAATAACTGCAGTTTATTTACCCTCTTTTATTTTATAAATAAAAATAAAGTAAGAAATTGGCAAAACCCAGTCTTTCCCCTTCCTTTACCTTGAGACAAAAAGGTTTTTTAATAATATGAATCACTTCCGTGAACATTTCAAAGACACAAACAAACAAAAGGTTTTTTTCTTATTAGACATTAATAAAAATCATCCCGAAAGCTGGAATAGCCTTCATAATATTTAGATGGATAATAGCCAGTCATATAAAAGTTAAATACCTTACACCCAAAGCAACCTTAAACACACATTATGCACACAAAATGTAACAAATTAATGTCCATATTTAATCAGAAAATGTCATACCAGTAATCCTTTCAGCACAATATTTTTTTGAGCATCATTGCATTCTCCAAACCACCTTTTCATCACCTATTGTGAAAGAACAACAATAATAAATCAGTTTTAAAATACTTTAACAAAATATGGATATGGTGAGGTGACGGGGAGCAGCCTAATCAGCTTGCTAGATCCAAGGTCTCGTTGAATACAAAGTCATAGCAAACTATGTATAATATAATGACTGCAAGATAGGCCTACATAAAACTGTGACCCTAGGGCAGACCGACATAAAAACTGCACTGCACCTGAACAAAGTCACAGTAAACGTCCATTGGTCCAATTAAATTGGCTTTGCCAACTGGCAAACATTAGACAATCCTACTTTCACTCACCTCAGGTCAAGTCAAGCCCCCTGAAGATTGGCCAGATCTACACACCTTTGATGTAAACTCGATGCGACAGACGTGCTCCAATCCCTTTCACTACTTCCCTTTGCACCTGTTACTGGAAGCCCACCTCCCCAACCTCTGTACTGCCAATGGCATTCACTCTTCACGCATAAAGGCAGCCATACACAATGCATACGTGGGCACTTTAAATACTAAACATTGTCCCAACCAAGTTGGAATTGTCTATTAATGTAATAGCAAGCACACAGGAATTGCCTCAAAGAGATCTTATTTTATCTCCCTGTCACATGAGGATGAGAGGACCAGATTTCATATAGGAGACAACCTCTTACAGCCAAGGCTGGTAGATTTGGGCACTCGATCAATGGTACAAATAAATATGAGGCAAATAGAGAAAAAAAAATAAAACAGGCCTTTAAATTTACTTCTTGTTGAATACGAAGACTCGTTGGATCTGAGCTCACTGCTTAAATTTTAAGCCTGACATCAGTAAGAATTCTCTTTTAAAGAGAAAAGAGAAGTCAACTTTTTTTTTAAAGCCTCTATTTAAAAGTCAAAAAGAGAAAAACAAAATATAAAATTACATATAGATCTAATATATTGTGATGCAGAAATAATGTATAGTAGTAATTATACATTATTCAAGAATAGTTTTATTTTTATGTGTCTATTACTAAATTGTAACAAACAAAAAAAAGATTCTTCTTTTCAATTAAATCAATACCTATCAAAGACGAAACACGATTTTTTTTTAATCGCACTACTGAGCACACTGAAATCAAATATCTTAGAAGAATTGTAGGAAAGACTAAAAGAGGCAAAATCAGAAATGCAATAATAAGAGACCAAACTCAAACAAAAGACATTAAAACAAAGATAGGGATAAATCAACTGA
>JBDFRD010266957.1:0-10916 GCA_039654405.1 Bullina lineata
CCAGACTGCAACAATTTCATAATGCAAATTAGAAGGATTTTCCCCTTTTGCATGCAAGTGCAACCACTCTCACCTCTACCTTTAACCATTCTGCAATGGAGACAGTCATATTTAATTCAATGTAATGTTATGGAATGGTGCATTCAATAGTGATGCTGACATTTGATTATCAGAAAGTACTTTGAATTTCACGTTCCCGTTAAACACTATTTTCAAATTATAAAAAAAATACATATTTAGGCCTATAATATGTATTCATTAGTTCCACAGTTACCGGTACGACTATTTTCACATTATTTTCCGGACAGCCTCGTATTACATGTATTGATATTCCCCAGCACCTTTCGCCTCCTGCTTAGTTGAATAACACACATCCAAAAGATTGTCTTTATTGTCAAGTTGTTAACTGAGCATCACACCCACACGTATGTCTCGAATTTGCTTGGTTAGGTATGGATCCCTTTGTTCCAATCTTTTTTATTATTATTATTGAGGCATAGTCCTAGATCAATTCGTTTACTATGAAGTATGTTTAAGGAGAAAACAATATAGGCCACATAAGCATCAATAAAGGAAGGATCATGCTCGTATTCTATAAAATAAAAGTCGGCGCACAGATGGACTGAGAACTGGTATTGAACCTAGCGTAAAATGTATTGAAATAGGCCTAGACAAAAACTCATGTCAATGCTAACAACTCTCATTCTAAATACTCACTCTCACTCATTCATGCTCTTCGCCCCCCATAGGGGCATAGGCCGCGACAAGTTTCCCCCAGCCATCTCTGCCTTGGGCCAGTCTCTCCAGTTATCCCCATGTGTAGCCCGTGTTCTTGGCGTCAGCGTCCAGTATTATTTGGCCGCCATCTCTTCCTTTTTCCCCGAGGGTTCCACTTGAGGGCCTGTCTTGTAACGTTGGTGGCTGGCTTGCGCAGAGTGTGGCCTACCCACCTCCAGAAGCGTTGTTGGATCCCTTCTCCGGCTGGCTTTTGTCTTGTCTGCTGCCATAGTTCTTTGTTGCTGATCTTGCCAGGCCATCGAATACGGAGGATTTGTCTCTGACAGCTGTTGATGAAAGTCTGGATCTTCTTGATTGTAGTGGTGGTGGTTCTCTACATTTCGGCCCCATGCAGGACTGCCTTGACGTTCGTGTTGAAGAGCCTGATCTTGGTATTGACTGACAGGTCTCTGGAAGCCCAGATGTTCTTTAGCAGCCGGAAAGCTGTCCTTGTTTGTTCTGGTCTTCACGTCTGCGTCTGTCCCTCCCTGTGAGTGGACGATGCTGCCAAAGTAGGTGAAACTATCCACCTCTTCTATTTCTCCACCCTCTAGTGTGATGTGGGATGTGTTGATGGCGTTTGTTTTCAGAACATTGCTCTTCCCTCGATGGATATTCAGGCCTAGCCTGGATGAATTCTTTGCCACAATGCTGGTATTTTCCTGCATTTGCTGTTGGGTGTGTGAGAGTAACGCTAGGTCGTCCAATTGCCACCAGAGTCCACAGATGCCATTCTGTCTCGTGCTGTGTATATTCCATGATCCAGTCAATAGCGAGCAAGAAGAGAAACTGCGATAGCAAGCATCTCTGTCTGACCCCTGTTCGGAATTCAAAAGGTTCCGAGACCCGACTTCCATGGACTACCCTGCAGGTGAGCCCCTCGTACGAATTCCTGATGATATTGATGAGCTTCGCTGGCACTCCATGCTCCATCGTGTCGTACTGATATAGACGGAGGCATTCCACTCTAAGGACTGTTCCGTTCCAGGATAATGCGCAGCGTAGCGATCTGGTCCGTGCACGAGCAATTTGTCCGAAAGCCAGCCTGCTGGTCTCTGAGTTATGCATCGACGATGTCCTTTCCTTTATAATTCTACATTTGTATATTTACACAATGCGCAAATGTAGTAGGGTCTTGCTAAAGACCTTCCCAGTAGAGTAGAGTGCAGTAGAGTAATCCCTCTGTACTTTGCGCAGGTGCTGGGGTCTCCTTTCTTTGGCAGTTTGATCAGGTATCCCTCCTTCCACTCTGATGGCACTTCTTCCCAGATCTTCTTGAAAAGGGGATGGAGTACATGTTATATATTGACAGTGGTTTCCATGTCTGCCTTTAGCGCCTGTATCAGAATTTTGTCAGATCCAGCAGCTTTGCCTGTCTTTAGCTGCTTAAGGGCTTTCCTGATTTCTTCTTTGCCCCTCCTCTCCTGGGTTGACCTTTCCGTCTTTGCCCTTTACTGGCCTCTCGGGTTTGGGGAACTGTCAACAGAGCTTCCTGGTTGTGGTGTAGAGGTCCTTCATGTTCCCATGTCCAGCAGCTTCCTCTGCCTCTGCAGCCAGTGTTTCCACGTACATGTCTTTTTGTCTGCCTTAATACTGTACTCTTCTTCACAATTTTGGCGACGTTTGTGTCGTCTTCCTGGGCTTTGGCTTTCTCTGCTTTCGTGCGGCTGTTGTTGAGCGCTGCCTTTATTTTCTTCCTGTCCTCAATCTTCTTCAAGTTCAAGGAGTCAACTGATATCCACTCCTTGCGGCTGTGTGTCTTGTAGCCTAGCACCTCTTGGCACGTCGATGTCACCGTCTCTTTTACTGCCCTCCATTTCTCGTCCATGGTCTCTTCTTCTAGAAGGCCCTGGAGAACTTGGAATCTGTCGGTGAGAGCCAGCCGGTACTCTTCTTTCTTTCCTGTGTCTTTCAGGAGTCCCGTGTTGTACCGTTGGCATTGGCCTCACTCTGTTCCAGTTCCTCTTCAGCTTGAGCTTCATTCTGACGACGAGAAGGTGATGGTCAGAAACAATGTCGACCTTGAGTGTTCTCCGGAACCTCCTCGAGACACATACATGGTCAATACGGTTCTCAGTAACGTGGTTGGGAGAGATCCAGGTTGCCTTGTTGATTTGTTTACCAGGGAAGATGTTCCTCCGATGACTAGGTTGTTAATGGCGCCCAGATCTGCAAACCTCTCCTCGTTGTCGTTCATCTGACTCAGTCCCTGTTGTCCCATGACTTATACACATGTTGCTATTACTATTGTACTGGCATTGTGACAAATGTCGGTATTGCGTTATTGATCAACGAGACTTGTAGATTATTATGTTTTCAGCTAGCTTCGCAATCATCTTCATTTCATCAATATTATCAGTGCTTTGTTCGCTAAGCTGGTTTTTGTACATGATGGTGGTGCGATCCGTTTAAAACTGTTCTGATAGGTAAACAATACATCTACTTACACACAGCTGGGTTGACACGTTTAATTTGAGTTTGCTAAAGAATGTGCAAGTTGTCCTTTGTATTACGTACATGTATGTATATTTTTGTGATGCACTTACTTTTTTTTAGGCCTATAATTTGATCAATGTTATCATAATATTTCTGTATACCTGGTAGATTCTGTACCAGTACCGTACATGAATCTTGATCAGTAAAAAATATATTATAGTACACATGTATGTATTATTACATGTAATTATAGCCTATATAGCCCCTCTTTGGTATCCACATAATAAAAATTTTATTTTTGCAACTCCTTCTCCACAAGTAGTCTAAATCCTATAAAGTACATTTGTATGTAGATTCCACGTATTTCACAATCACACAAAGAATACGGTTTGGGCTTTAGTTGTTGATCTACATTTTTAAAGAAGATTTCCAATGGTAAACAATTGAGTACAATAAAAGTAAAAAAAGGAAAGTTCCTTTAAGGCCAATGTGGCCCATAGAGCCAAAGCGTATCCTGGTTTCAGCGGTGTGAAGCGGAGCAGATGATTTTTACTTCATCTCCTAGACAGGATGCTAGTCTGTTGTAGGTTTACTTCCCCAGCAGATTATGCCGGTACCCAATTCACACCTGGGTGGGAATAGGAAAAATGGTGTAAAGTGTCTTTCCCAAGGACACAACATGGTCACCTCTCGGATTCGACCCTGGACCCCTGGATCAAGACTCCAACACTGTAACCATTTGGCCACCGCGCCACACAATTGAGTACAATGCATTATATAATCTTGATTAAGACAATAGACATGCAAGCCTCTAACATTCACTGAGTTGAACATAAAATCAACAGAGCTGTGGTCATATCAATCACATTTATTCTAAAACTCCATTCTCTATGCATGTAGTTCAAGGCCTCAAATGCGCAAATGTATTACATATGGATGTATATTATATAATGTAAAAACTTTAATTTCATTTACAAAAAGAAACAAACAAAAGAAGCACCACGTATAATGGCCTTGGGGTTGTCACAGGATTTTTGGCATAACAGTGAAACATCGAATCCCCATTTTACTATCGGTACATGAATAAATCCCTGCTATAGCAGAGCACAGTCAGAGCCACCAGAGTATTAATACAGTAGAACCCACATAAGTCGACATTGCTGGGACTATGGAAATCACGTCGAGTAAAGGGAAAGTCGACATAAGAGATTGCAGTAGGTTTGAAGGGGAACATACTTTGTCGTGGCCAGCATCTCTTCTTTGTTTCGCGCTCTGTGGCCTAGGCCTATCTGATTCTGATAAGATTACATTAGAAACTAAACACCTGCTCGCCTCATCATTCCCTCCCCAACCCGCTAATCCCTTCTTCCCTTTCACCCCACTCCCCCCTCCCATCCTCTTGCTAAGCCACACGCTGTTTCTCCATTGATTGTAATCGACTCCGGGCCCATCCCTCTTTTCTCAATGCACTCAGTTTGGCCCTGGAGTTCAGGCCATTATTATGACACTTTGCACTTCAGTTCATGTCGACATAACACAAGAGAGGGGGGAAAATGTCGACTTACTGGATGTCAACGTAGTAATACTGTATAGAGAAAAAGTCGGGAATTCCAAATCAAGTCGACTTAAGCCGAAAGTCGAGTTAACAGACGTCGAGATACATGTATCTGGGTTCTACTATACATTGTTGTGTAGCATCAATACTCTATGAAGCCACCATGGCTTTAACGGTGATTTCATGGTTTGTAGGCTGGTAAGCACAATACACACAAGATCTATACACATGCAGACTCATGTTCAAGCAAATGCAGCAAAGAGGTGTTTGGCAGTGATTGTTAACCTCGTTCTGGGTGTAGGAGGGTTTCAAGGGAGAATGCTTAAAGACAAGTGAAAAAAAGATACATGTAACTTCTAATGTGTCTTGGGCATAACAGGACTAGCTTATTTAACAGGTAAAACCTGATGGTCCCATCTGTACTGTTATAGCCAAGTTAAACTGTACCAATATAATGTATTAATAAAAGAAAAAATACAACACAAAATGCCTCCATACATTATATTTATATGACCCATGACTACTATGCATTGATTACTATTGCCTGTACAATCTAAATGTTACGCTTTAAGAGAAGACAAGGTCAAAAAACAAAATAATAGTTCATTTTCTCTAGTAGTAAAGCTGGGCGTGAAAATTAAAAAATAAGCTACCTTACTGGATGAATTTTAATTTGATCTAAAAGCAAACACAACCTGCTAAGTTCAGTCATTTCAGAGTCTATTTTCAGGTTGTTAATTTTTTACTTCATAAGAAAAGCATTCAAATGCACAGAATAGACCTTTCAACTATTATCATCATCATCATCATCATCATTGCCCCTCACCCTTATCAGGGTATAGGCCACATACAAGGGATTTCTACTTCATTCTGTCCCGGGATAACTTTGTCAGTTCTGACCATGTGTCTCCTGTTTCTTCCTTGTCTCTCTCCACACATCTTCTCCGTGTTTTGCTTGGCACCTATCAACTAAGTATAAGCTTAATTTTCAAGAAGTAACATGTTTCATTCAAAAATCTGGTTATGAAGACAAATTCACTTTACTTGTTCTTCAAAACTACAGGTTACCCTTGGACTGTAGGTAAGCATCTGCCTCTTTTAAAACCTCAATCATATCTGGAAAACCTGCACATTCACAAGCTTCACTCAGTTTCAGCCATTTAAAATCTTTATGCTCATGAGATAAAATAACGCCATCTGAAGGGTTTTTAAGCTCTGACAGCCAGTAAACTACCCTCTTCGGTTTCCCATTCACACGATAGTTCAGCATTTTCTCAAAATCTTTCATAACTATCATCTGCGACAGTTTGAATCCAGCTTCTTCTTCTGTTTCTCTTAGTGCTGTTTCATACTCCGATTCTCCAGGGTCAACGTGCCCTGAAAAGTACAGAAAATTGGCAAAGCATACAATACATACAAGGATGGAAGTGAAAAATCATGATTCAAGGATTGGGTAAAGAAGGTATAAATTGTTGCCTTGTCCATGTTCAATTCTATCCTTTGAAAGTAGGACAGAAGTTATAAAATGGTCATGGAATAGCATTCGTAATATTTTGAAACATTATGGACTCAATGACTTCTATAAATAGGTCTACTTTAAACAGCAAACTTGTTGGAACATTAAAAAAGTAAAAATGATTAATTATGAAATTGGACGAGAACATTCTTTCCTCTAAACACATAATAAATTGTGTTTTTAACGTCACTCAGTGTTATGCTCCAACAAACGACAGTGATGAGGAGGACAAAGAAAATTTCTACACCAGGCTCCATACCATCCTTAATACTTACCCAGAGACCTCAATATTGTCATGGGCGACCTGAACGCCAAGGTGGGTCGCAACAACCAAGGCTATGAAGAAACCATGGGACAACAGGGACTGGGCCTGATGAATGACAACGGGGAAAGGCTTGCAGATCTGTGCCCCAGTAACAACTTAGTCATCGGTGGAACAATCTTTCTCCACAAACATATCCACAAGGCAACCTGGATCTCTCCCAACCACATCACTGAGAACCAAATTGATCATGTATGTGTTTCAAGGAGGTTCTGAAGAACACTCAAGGATGCACGAGTAAAGAGAGGGGCCGACATTGCCTCTGACCACCCCCTCGTCGCCAATATGAAGCTCAAGCTTAAGAGGAACTGGAACGGAGAGTCAGGCCAACGCCCACGGTACAACACTGGACTCCTGAAAGATGCAGGAAAGCAAGAGGAGTACCGGCTGACTCTCACCAACAGATTCCAAGTTCTCCAGGAGCTTCTAGAAGAAGAAACCATAGTCGAGAAATGGAAAGCAATACGAGAGACGATGACATCAACCTGCCTATAGGTTCTAGGATACAAGACACGCAGCCACAAGGAGTGGATATCAGCTGACTCCTTGAAGAAGATTGAGGACAGGAAGAAAATGAAGGCAGCACTCAACAATAGCCGCACAAGAGCAGCGAAAGCCAAAGCCCGGATGCATGTCGCCAAAAAGGTGAAGAAGAGCATTAAGGCAGACAAAAAGATATACGTGGAAACACTGGCTGCAGAGGCAGAGGAAGCTGTCCGACATGAGAACATGAAGGACTTATACACCACAACCAAGAAGCTCTGTGGAAAGTTCCTCAACCCGAGAGGCCAGTAAAGGGCAAAGACGGAAAGGTCAACCCAGGAGAGGAAGGGCAGAGGAATAGATGGAGAGAACACTTTGAGGAACTTCTAAACCGACAAGCCCCTCAGGACCCACCAGACATCCCAATATCAGGCAACGACCTGCCGATCGACTGCAGTCTGCCCAACAAGGAAGAAATCTGGAAAGCCCTCAAGCAGCTAAAGACAGGCAAAGCTGCTGGACCTGACAACATTCCAGCAGAGGCACTAAAAGCAAACATGGAAACCACCGTAAATATGCTCCATCCCCTGTTCAAGAAAATCTGGGAAGAAGAAGTGCCATCAGAGTGGAAGGAGGGATACCTGATAAAGCTGCCAAAGAAAGGAGACCTCAGCAACTGTGCGAACTACAGAGGGATTACCCTACTGTCAGTCCCTGGAAAAGTTTTTAGCAGGATCCTACTAAATAGGATGAAAGACATCGTTGACCCACAACTCAGAGACCAGCAGGCTGGTTTTCGGAAAGATCGCTCGTGCACGGACCAGATTGCTACGCTGCGCATTATCCTGGAACAGTCCCTAGAGTGGAATGCCTACCTCTATCTCAACTTCCTCGATTATGAGAAAGCCTTTGACAGTGTGCACAGAGAGACTCTATGGAAACTACTACGACACCATGGAGTGCCAGCGAAGCTCACCAACATCATCAGGAATTCGTAGGAGGGGCTCTTCTGCAGGGTAGTCCACGGAAGCCAAGTTTCGGACTCTTTTGAAGTCCGAACAGGGGTCAGACAGGGATGCCTGCTGTCGCCGTTTCTCTTCATGCTCGCCATTGACTGGATCATGAGGACATCCACGGTACAGAGGCAGAATGGCATTCAGTGGACTTTCTGGTCGCAGTTGGACGACCTAGACTTTGCGGATGACCTAGCGCTACTCTCACACACCCAGCAGCAAATGCAGGAAAAGACCAGCATCGTGGCGAAGAATTCATCCAGGCTGGGCTTGAATATCCATCGGGGGAAGAGCAAGGTTCTGAAAACAAATGCCATCAGTACAACCCACATCACACTAGAAGGGGAGAAATAGAAGAGGTGGATAGTTTCACCTACCTTGGCAGCATCGTCGACTCACAGGGAGGGTCAGACGCAGACGTGAAAACCAGAATCAACAAGGCCAGGATAGCTTCCCGGCTGCTAAAGAACATCTGGGCTTCAAGAGACCTGTCAGTCAATATCAAGATCAGGCTCTTCAACACCAATGTCAAAGCACTCCTGCTATGTGGAGCTGAAACGTGGAGAACCACCACCACCACAACCAAGAGAAGATCCAGACTTTCATTAACAACAGTCTGAGACAAATTCTCAGCATACGATGGCCCGACAAGATCAGTAACAAAGAACTGTGGCAGCAGACAGGACAAAAGCCAGTCGGAGAGGAGATCCAACATTACGAGACAGGCCCTCAAGTGGAACCCCCAGGGATAAAGGAAAAGAGGGCGGCCAAAGAACACATGGCGACGAGACCTGGACGTTGACGTCAAGAAGATGGGCTACACATGGGGACAGCTGAAGAGACCGGCTCAGAACATAGATGACTGGATGGAGCACTGGTCGGCGGCCTGTGCCCCAGTGGGGGTGAAGGGCATGAGTGAGATGAAAAGGGAATTGAGAACTTAAATTTTACCAAGATCCGTGTCCTGGTCTAGGCTTAAATCGCAAAGAAAAAAGTGATAAAACCAATTAATTAAAAAACTTATATTTTCCCTTACAATAGGCTAAATGAATAATTAGGCATCAAACAATGAAAGCGGCAACATCCGGTGAATTGGACGAAAGACGAGAGCACTGACTGAGCACCAATAGGAAAGACTGCTCCATGGCCCCATGGCTAAAATGGAGTGGATAAAAAGTTGGGACTCGCGCAAAAGTTTGAATATTCTGGATTTAAAGAGGGGTGCTAGCACTGGTAAAATCTGTGTTCATTTTCAGTTTGTTGTGGTTTCATATCCAAATAGATCTGGAGATAGAGGTCAGACCTCATGAACCCGTTATCATGGCACGGGCATGGGAGCAAGCCTTGTTCTTGTAGGCTACCGTGGTCTCCGCCTAAGAACCCACCCCTCGGGAGACACGATGACCGTGTTCTTAGCCGGAGTAGGCTCTTGGATGGATTTCAAAGAAAAACTGATGTTTGCAACGGAACAACGCATTTCAGACTGGGAGGGGCATTAATGGAGCGTCATCACTGACCAAATCAATCTGTGATTGGCTTACTTAAATTTTAAGCAAGTGGCTAGACTTTCTATTCTCCGGCGTCGCGCCGGTCAATAGATCGATGGCTGTTTTCCGGCGCCATAAAACTGACCTTTATATTGTTGATGTAAATGTATTTTTCTGCTTCTTGTCCTCCCGCTTCTGTCTTTGGATGTGTGTCCGTATGGCTTGACCCTTGAAAGTTTACAATTATACCATCAAATAGAATACGCACACACACACACACACATTCAACATTAGTTCTCTTTTCATGAAAGTTTTACGGCGCCGGAGAATAGCCATCGATCTGTTGACCAGCGCGACGCCGGAGAATAGCCACTTTGAAATTTTAAACACTCAAGAAAATACAGACTGTGAACAGTTGCCTAAGGAGGATCTTCAAGATCAATTGTGAAGATAAGATCAGGAATGAAGAAATATGGAAAAGAGCAGGACAGGCACTTATAGAAGAAGAGCTAGGAAAACGAAGACAGAGCATTTAGCTGACATCATCGCCTTATTATGCATTGTAAGCAAAAAGAGACTCCAGAACATGTGCTACAAGATTGCCCACTGTTCAAGGATATTAGGAAAGAAATGTTTTTTTTTAGAATGTCTCCAAGAGAGGATGTTTGAATGTTGTCTGTTAAAGGCTTACTTTCCCAACAAATTGTGCCAACATTCTGACTCTAACCATTCAATTATCACTACACCCACCTGCTTGCCTTGTTGCGAGATGGATCTAGTTGAAAGAGGGGAGGGAGAGGATGCCATTAGTCAATTCCACATCACTGAATGCAAAGTCAAACACATGATGTGTGAACTTCCTCTGGTGCGAAAAGGGAAAAACAAATAATCTTATATGCATGCATAGGATTAACTCTTTAGAACCCCTTATCCAACCTGTTTTTGGGTTTTTTCAGGAACACAGTAACACTATTGAGGGCACCTAAATAAGATGCATTTATTCCAGAAGTAACGAGGGTACTAGGGCCAAATTATACATAAAATTAATTGCTGAAATCACTCAACTGACTTCAAACAAGAACACAAATATTTTATGGAAAGCTTCTGGGTCAAAATAAATATAAGTTCGGTTAGAACTTGATCATACTTTGTACACGAAACAACTGGACAATGGTACTGTCTGCTGGGGAAACTACTCATAAATGACGAATGCTAGGAGGGTCCGCTGGGGTCTAAAGAGTTAAGGTGGTGATATTTGCAGAAAACATGAGTAACAGTGAATGTGAATATCATTTCAGCTGCCATTAAAGAAAGCTGCCTTCTTTTA
>JBDFRD010267068.1:0-10916 GCA_039654405.1 Bullina lineata
ACCATATAGGAGTGTAGGACAGAAGACAGTGTCAAAAACAGCCATTTTAGTTTTAACTGATAATTCCTGTTTACTTATAAATGCTTTTCCAAGTTGGTTGTATACTGTCATTGCTTTTTTGATTCTCTGACTTATCTCACCTCTTAATTTTCCCTCGCAGTTAATCATGACCCCTAAGTAATTGTAATGTACTTGCTCAAGATTTTCTCTACCAAGTTTAAGGTTTTGTGATTTGTTTTCCTTACTCACTAGCACTGTCTTAGTTTTCTTTGCATTTATCTTCATTCTTCATTTCCAACTATACAAGTCCCTGAATATCTTCATTCTGTGCTCACAAACACTAGAATTTACCTTGTCCTTTTTCTTTTTCTTTGCCACTTTGTCTGTCTCAGGTAATGGAGCCTGCGAGGTGCTCTGCTCAGGTGGAGGAGGGGCCAGGGTGGTGGAGGGGGTTGGCGCAGCAAGAGTATAGGCTGTAGGTGCAGCAGACAGGGCAAAAGTGTCCACCTGAAAATGAAATTTGAAATCGGAAAATGTAGAAAAAAAAGTCTAGTAAAGAGTAAAGTTCCTTCAAGGCCAATGAGGCCCATAGAGCCGGAGCTTATCCCAGTTTCAGTAGCCTGAAGTGGAACAGATTATTTTTACCAGACAGGACGCTAGTCTGTCGTAGGTTTACTTCCCAAACAGAATATGGCGGTACCCAATTCGCACCTGGGTGGAGAGAGGAAAAATGATGTAAAGTGTCTTTCCCGAGGACAACACGGCTACCTCCCAGATTCGAACCCTGAACCCTTAGATTAGGAGTCCAACGCTTTTACCATTTTGCCATCGCCCAAAAGAAAAAAAAAATGTCTGACAGACACCTATTGCCCCAGGAGAAAGAGGCGGTTAATCTTATAAATTTTATTTCCATAGGTGGCTCAGCGGCAGAAAGGTTAGAGCATTGAGACTCCCAATCCATGGGTCCCGGTTTGACTGGTGTTGTGTCCATGAAACAAACATCTCAACATTTTTCCTCCATTTTTTCCATTGTAGTACTAGTTGTAGGCCCACGTGTAGCACTACACTGTTTGTCAGACCTTGTGACGTAACTCATCTGTTGAGACAGGATGTGCTCAGCGGCTATTACATCATGTACAAAGTAATGACGAAGACTACGACCAAAGCCCAGAGGGGACAGTGTTAGGCTGATCTGCCAAAGCACTGTGGAACCATCACTAACTTTTGCACGAAGGGAAGGGGACTGGGAGGGAGCAAGGGACAAAGCAAGATGTGTCAGTGCTAGATATTCTTACATCAGTTTAGCGAGATGGGCTCTTAGTTTTTTTTGTTTAGATCTAGGCACTGTAGGCTCAGCGCGGCACGTGACTTTACTTTGTTACGGTAGTATATCTAGATCTAACACTACAAGGTAGATCTACACACTTTGAGCTACAAAACCGATGTCTGTTTTAAGGTCCAATTAAAAAAAATATATGTAGTAAAAAAAATAGGGAAAGACACACTGTAGTAGATGTGTCGAGAAGTGTGTAGGGAATTGACAAAGAAAATGAAAGGAAGAGAAAAGCCGTTTTTAAGGGGGGGGGGGGGGTGTCAAGCGAAGTATTTGCATAATAATTTGATGTTCTTTGAGCTCAGTTATGTCCCTTTATATCATTTGAACCCGCTTAATTCGAATCATGAGGTTTCCACTGTATATATGGGAAGTATGATGATTAACTAGAGGGGTGTAGAGCTATACTGGATATCAACACATTTTTTTAAACAGTTTGAGGTGCAGTGGACTGCACTGCTTACCTTCCATTCTTGTCAATATTTATTAATCAAGATTACTGTGAGAATAAATTATCTTAAGACTTGTCTCTTCTATAGCGACAACAAACAAAAAAAAAAGAAAAGAGAAGAAAGTCAGTTGCAGCTCTTCATTCAAAAACATCAGTAGGATAGAGTAACAGCTTTCTTTTCTTTCTTCGTGCAAATAAAGAGACTATTTTCTTTTAAACAGAAACAGAGTGGGAACGACATGATGATTATACTATACATCTGTAACATCTGCAACAAGAGCATGACCATTCCCCACCTCCTACCCCCCAAAAAAACACACACAAAAAAAAAAAAAACGGGGGGAAAAAACAACAAACAAACACTTACCGGCAATGCCGCAGCCAGCTGAGGAGGTACAATAATCTGAGGTGGTTTTGATATCACAGCACTGTTCTCACTCTCATCTTTGTCCTCTTGTGTTTTCTCCTGGATTTTCTCTCCTCCTCCCGTGTCACATGACATCTCACTGCCCTCGGCTGAAGGAGCTTCTGGAGGCGGGGTGGGTACAGATGGAGCTGCACTGGTTGTAACAGTGTCACTGCCCTCTCTGGCTGCCAATTCCGGTGAGGACGAGGGCTTCTGAGAGTTTGGCGAGTTCTTTGGACCGTCTTCTACAGAGGGGACCTCCGAGGCACCTTCTGGGACAATGATGACCTAAGGAAAAAACAAACAAACATGTATTTGTTTGTTTGCGTTACTTCAAAGAGGCATTACAAAAATTCTGTCAGATGAGTTATACATTTTGCCTAAACTGTTCCTAATTTTGAATTTCAATTTCCAGTTTTTTACCCAAAATATTGCATTCAATTTTCAACAGTGTTGTCCTTGGATAAAACTTGATACATGAGTGTAACAACGAAGAACAAAAACAGTGGCTTTGGTCTAAAAGAGGGGGGAAGGGGTGTAATTTCCTGCTTGTGTCTCCATGCCATTCTTGACAATGGTTCAGACTGTTTTAATATTTTATTTTTATTAATTGTTGTGAAAGTGTGAGAGATGTTTTTTTCTGCTGCCCATTCCACAGTCATTCCCTAGCCTGCCAGTTGACCAGTTAAGTTCTCTTTTTGGACTCCGAGACTGTGTTTCCTCGATGCCACTTGGGCTTCACTTTTGTTTCACCCTTTGAAGACAGCAATGTCAAACGGTTTGCTTTTTGTGTATTTTTACGGCTTAGTTGTGGTTGCTACTTTAACTCACTTGAGTCTGAGCAGTTTTTAGATTTACAACAGCTAAAGTCTGGCTAAATTAGGTGATACTTCAAAAATCTACTAAAATAAAACCATTCATACTACAAACATGAATATTGGAACACAGCATACAAGAATGTTAAGAACAGAAAAAAATTTACAGTTGACTCTTTTAGTGTTTTTTTTAAAATAAATTTTCTAAAATTGAAAATGTTTAGCATCCACAGGCATTTTTTTTTTTTTTCAGAACTAGATCTAGATCTATTACTGTTACTATCACTGATGTTTATCTCATTAAACACGTATTCTGGATAATCATCTGAGTTATAAGTGTCTATTTCTTCAATTGAATCACATTCATTTGCGTTAAAATTTTATCAGTCACAAACTGGGAAGCATGGTTTTTTGATCAGTTAGTATTGCCTCAGAAAAAAATTCACATAAAAAAATCGGCTACCTGAAATCCTAGTCGAAGCAAATTATTGTAAGGAGAAAGTAAATGATACTTTTCAAGGCATTTGCCACAACAGTTGCGGTAAAATGAGAGAGAGAGAGAGTGGGTCGCAAACTATGATCCGCAGGGTTTGCGGGATCAGTCACTCGCCCCGCAACAGTTGCGTGATCAGTCACTGGCCACTTGCAGGCTATCCCGCAACAGTTGCAGGATCAGTCACTGGCCACTTGCATGCTATCCCGCAACAATTGAGGGATCAGTCACTGGCCACTTGCAGGCTATCCCGCAACAGTTGAGGGATCAGTCACTGGCCACTTGCAGGCTATCCAGCAACAGTTGCAGGATCAGACTTAAGTGAGTTAAAACATGGGGTGAACACCAACCTCATCCGAGTCTTGCTTGTCAACTATTTGGACACTGGGAGAGCGCTCAGTCCGATGGCGTTTCTTGCGCTTACTCCGGTGGTGGGAGGAACGATGCTGCTCACTCTCAATACTGCTGCTGCTGCTGCTACTGTGGTCACGTCGTCTTCTGCGCTTCTTCCTGTGTCTGTGAGAGCTGCTACGCTTGTCATACTTGCCTGTGATGCATGACAGACATAAAACATAAGTAAGGGAAATTTCATAAGAACTGTAAGGTGAAGTCTCCTTGCTCTATGATGGCACCTGAGCTTCTCATCTCAAAAGTACAGGATGAGCACAAAAACTCTCCTCAGTTTTGATGGTAAAATTTCTTCAAATCAAGGATGTTGTTGTGCTCATCTTGCATATAAACAAATATTGAGAAATATTTAAATCTTAAAAATTACTGCTGGACTCAAAGTCATTAACACAGTACGAAACCACACATGAAAACAGTTCCTCAGCAGATTTATCAATTAAGAGACTAACGCTTCATAGACTAAAAATTAGAACTATATTTTTTTATAAAGATGAGCTCAGCTCGCATGTAACCCAATTTATAAATTATCATAATGTTCAAATGTTCAGTCCAAGTCTTTCGCTAGAGATTAAAAAGAGAAACTGGGATTGCATTTTCCACACTTTGACAAAGCCTCCAAGTAACATCACAAGTTAGTCATCCACAAAGAAAAGGAAGGTTGGAGGACCAAAGGAAACACGGAGGAAATGCACTGAAGATGAGGCTAAAGCGGATGTATTTTCATGGCCCCAGAAGAAGAAAATCATTCAGAACCGTGCCCTTTGGTGTATAGTGGTTGCAGTCCTATGCTCCTCCAGGAACAAAGATTAAGTCAAGTAAGTCAGGTCTTTACTTACTTTCATGTCATTACAATGTAGAGTTAGATGGTGTTGTTTATCTTCATGTAAATTATGTACCCTGTGGTTCTTCCCACTACATTTCATGTGTTTCCGGATACAAAAATCCACAAAAAGTCCATACAGTTATCTTTTTTATGTAACCAACATCAAACTCTTTTCTTAGTTTCATTAGTCTGTCCCTTCCATGTGGCATACATGATTCAATAGATAAGCTCCAGCACTTGCGATTTTAAGGCCATAATGTTTACTTCTTCTCCTTGCCCAGTTGCGAATAAGACACAAACGCGTTCTGCTTAAAAGTGCAGACAGACTAGTGTCTTGTCTAGAAAGTGACCAGATTACCTGTTCCACTTACCGCTAGTACAGAGTAAAATGGCAAAAGCTCCAGCTCATTGGGCCATTCAGAAACTTTACTTTTTACTTTCCATTCCAATCACCTCCTTATAATTTAAATAAATGAGTTTTCAACATGTTCTCATTCATACAGCTCCTGTCTTGTCCAACAAATTTAACTATATCAAAAATGGGAACAACCTGAAGTAGGTTGTGAAACTTATTCATTTTGATTTCAATCCACTCAAACCAAATTAATGACTTAAGTTATAAAATGAGGGCTGCCATTTCTATTGCACCGTCTGATGACACTCTCTACAATCACAACTTCCTCTTCTATCTAGACGTGGTTCTGATTTCATCTAATTTCATTCTTATTTTTATTTTTTCCTTCTCTTCCTCCTCCTTTCATGTACTTGTTGTTGTTATTGCTGTTCTTGTTCTCCTTGAGGACAGTAATTGTAGATGCATTCGGTCTTGTCCTGTGATGTCCTTACTTATTGAAGCTCTATGTCTTATTCCGTGAACCACAATGAATTTAATGCAGTTCCATGAAATATACAGCATCATGCCCTATTAAACCACCTATCCGCACTCTTGAAATCCTTTATGATAATACAGAAAATAGCGAGGGTAGCTTCAGGCATGTAATGAGCACAGGTGGTGAGTGAGAACTTGTTTTTACTTCCTGCTTTTTCTAGTTAGGTGGCGCGGTGGCCGAATGGTTCGAGCGGTAGGGTCCAGGGTTTGAATCTGGGAGGTGATAGTGTTGTGTCCTTAGGAAAGACACTTTACACCACTTTTCCTCACCCCACCCAAGTGCAAATAATGGCATATTCTGCTGGGGAAGTAAACATATGACAGACTTGCGTCCTGTCTAGGAGATGAGGTAAAAATCATATGTTCCGCTTCATGCTACCGAAAATGGGATCAGCTCTGGCTCTACGGGCCTCATTGGCCTTGAAGGAATTCTTTCTAGTTGTTGTCCTTAATCAATGCTAAAAGAAACAAGACGACAGAATTTTTGGGGAAAGTGGGACATTTTCTAGTTTTGTCTAGCAGAAAAAAACTACAGTATTTACTTCTTTCTTTTTCATCTTTCTTCCTATGCCTGCTCCGTCTCCTCTCCTCGGACTCTCCTCTCTTTTCTTTCAGCCTCTCTCCTTCTCGCTTCACTGGCGGGGCAGGCGCCTCCCCTTGGTCTCCATCTGGATAACCCCACTGGATACGGTTTGTCAGCTTGTTGCGATAGTAGTAGCGGTTGTTGGATCTGATCACACCCAGGGAAGACAGAAAAAAAAACAAGAGATTAAATTACTTCATTCCTTACTAACTTGTGGGAAGTGGGACGTGGACAACTACAGGCATATAACAAGTTTAAAACAGCAATGGGCAAAGAAAATGAATAAGACATTACTGAAACAGAACAAGCAAGATTTGACTCACACGACCCTTGCAATATAAAGATCCAAAAAGTGCATGACTTGTGCCCATTTCACTAAGGCAAAAAAAAAAAAACCCACTGCGCAACTGAGGAAAGATATGATGAGAGTAGTTATTTGTTAGGGGGGTAACAGTCAGACTGTCAGTGAAAAACTTTGAATGAGGTGTCAGATCACAATTTCATTACTGTTGTAATGTGGTAAAGGGAGTAAATGCATGTGAGCAATTAGTCTTGTGTGTTGTAGGAGTTAGCACCCCTTAAAAGGAAATGAAAGCAAGACGGCTGCATTTGTTGCACGCCTGCTTTTGGAAGAAAAATAAGTGATTGAAAGTCAGAATAGATGTGTTTGTTTCTTGATTATTAAGTAATTGAGTTTAGTCTAGATCTACATTGAACATTTTTACAATTACAATACTTGCACCATTTTGCCGAAACAAACAAATATGGTGATCAAGATTAGTAAAAACATTTGTTTTGATGGAAATGATAATGTGCTCTATCATGCTACTTTAGAGTTTATAGAGAGAGAAATAAATTAAACTCCATAAAAAGTATTTGTAACTTCACGATTTCACTATCAGTCTGTGAAAAGGGAGAAAGTTTAATCCTCATGCCAGAGAACAACCTTACTCAAAGAAAAGATGCATTTTTTTTGGATCTTGATATGCAAAGAAGAGACACTCTCCTACGTACACACATACAAACAAGAGATAAATAAATAAGAACACATGAGAACAGATGAGACCCATTTATATGATCTCATTAGAACCTCTGACTTTGGTCGACTCATAGCAACAAAAAAAATGAAAAAATGCAGGGTTCTCTCTTTTTTTGTTGTTGGAGGGCCAAGTGAGAAAATTGCCAGTCTGTTTCCAAATCACATGGCACATCAATTTCCTCTCCAACTCCACCTCCTTTTCCCATTTTTTTTTCTTCTTTAAATATTTGCGTCCAATTCCGGTTTGACAACCTCTTGACTATGTCCGGCCGTGCACTCTTGCCAGGCTTTATCTGAAACTGAAAAGTCTTAAAAACAAGATTAGCTTCACAAAGACAACAAAATAGACAAGAGAAATTAAGCCTAAACTTTGCTTACAAAATAAATAAATAAATAAATATATAAAAGTAGGAAATTAAATATGGTAATGAATTCAAGACTTTAACATAATAGTGGGTTACATGGCATGGCACGCTGCCATTTTACACACTAACAAAGAAAAAGAAAAAAAGTCTAAAGTTTTTCTTTGATGATGAAAGCCTTGTATTCCTTATGGCCTTGGAGTTCCTTATTTTGTTTCCTACATTCAATGGTTTTAAACCAAAGTGAAATAGAATCAATATATTATGTTGAATGAATGTGCACGCTTCTTTTGCATTGACAAGCTAATAAATCAGGGGATTTCTCAAATCAGCCCCTACTTCAGCACACAATATTTGACCCCCTGGCCTTTTAATAAACAATTTTACTACTTACTTAGTACGAGTATCTTTGCTCGTACTGTTAATGAAATGCCTATGATTTAGTAAGAGATGGCCAGCCAGTCACAATTGCAATGCATGATACAATGTGCACATTCACTCTTAACTTAAGAGAATAAACATGATGATAATTATGTCCCAAGGAGAAACTTTCTCTTTTCAGCTCACACTCTGTCAATCCGCCTCATCCCACTTCTTTCACCTCTACTGTCACACACACACTCTCTCTCTTTCCTTCTCTCTGTTTCACTCTCCATTTCTAGTTACATGAAGAAACTGTTAAATGTCATCAAGCCTGTCAGGACCCAAAGAAATCAGACTCACAAGAATTTCTATAGCAATAAAAAACAATTGTTAAAAATCTCAAATATACCTCTTTTTTTGTGTGTGTGTTATTGTTACTGCTAATTTTTTTCATTTTTCAAATCTGGATCGTTTTTAATGACCAAACCAATTTTGATTGCCTCTATTTAAAAATGTTTTTGAAAAATTCGATATAATTTGATAGACATACAGGTTGTCTTTTTTTTTTAACTGCATTTCTCATATTTTGTTAGCAACAATAATACAGCATAACTTCAACAATTCTGATAAGATTGGATGAAAGAATTTAAATATTTATGTGGAATAAATTTAATACTTATTTAAAAAATCTCAGCAAAATCTCAAACAAGACACATTCCCGCTAAACTTTCCAAGCCCTTACATTCACTTTCTACTGATAATTTTGTCATTTCTCAGAAAAGCAAATTTTCGAATACAAAAAAAAAAAAAAAGTTAAAGTGAATGAACAAACATCAAGACTAGATAAGGATAAGATTCACACTTACTATGATTTTTTTTCTTCTTCACCTGCTCAGAAGAAATGGCCTTCCTCCCAGCGGAATCCTCTCAAGATTTACTGTGTGAGCTCTGGTTGTGCCGAGTCAGTCCCATGCATCAACAACTACTGAGCACTGTTCTTTACTTTGCATAAACGTGCTGCGACACAAGGTCAGTCATGGCACATGTTTCAAGTTCATTTTTCATCAAACACAGGCAGATCATACACAGTCACAGAGTCACTACAAAGTCATGGAGGAAAACGTTCACTGTCTGGACGGCATGATGGACCGGCATCTTCATCCCTACATAGCTATAATGGGAAGGGCATTTTTTTTTTTTGAGGGGAAGAATGTATTTTTTTTTTTTATTTAACTTTCCTGTCTTCCTTCCTTTTCAAAAATTGCCCACTTCCTAGTGCTCTCCATTTTTCTATTCTCGCCCCCGTGAGAAGATAAATCTGATTAATCCCTTGTGGGCTACAACCTGACTTAGTTAAACCACAATAAGGGAATTCATTCTCCATTTCAACATTTCAATCACCTTGATCTTATGTGCCAACCCAACATACAGCAAACCACATCAATGTTCCCTTGTTCAGTTGACAATACACTACCCTATCTTCAGAACACATCATACTGCATTTCAGACAGTCTGCCTGAACAAAAACACAAGATACCTTTGACTATAGAAGACACTTTTCACTACTGAAGACACTGCACTACTAAAGACACCTTTCAGTAAAGAAGACATATTTCACTATAGAAGACACCTTTCACTATAGAAGACACCTTTCACTACAGGAGACATCTTTCACTATAGAAGACACCTTTCACTATAGAAGACATCTTTCACTACAGAAGACACCTTTCACTACAGGAGACATCTTTCACTATAGAAGACACCTTTCACTACAGAAGACACCTTTCACTACAGAAGACACCTTTCACTATAGAACACACCTTTCACTATAGAACACACCTTTCACTACAGAACACACCTTTCACTACAGAAGACACCTTTCACTATAGAAGACACCTTTCACTACAGGAGACGATCTTTCACTATAGAAGACACCTTTCACTATAGAAGACACCTTTCATTATAGAAGACACCTTTCATTATAGAAGACACCTTTCACTACAGGAGACATCTTTCACTATAGAAGACACCTTTCACTATAGAAGACACCTTTCATTATAGAAGACACCTTTCACTACGGGAGACATCTTTCACTATAGAAGACACCTTTCACTACAGAAGACACCTTTCAGTAAAGAAGACACCATTCACTACAGAAAACATCTTTCACTATAGAAGACACCTTTCACTACAGAAGACACCTTTCACTACTAAAGACAATTTTCGGTACTGAAATTTAATCCACAAATGTAAGGGGAAAAGGTAGAGCTTGACATAATGAGGATGTCACAAGACAAGACCAAACGTGTTGACAGTTGAAGCTCTACCTTGTTCCATTTCACTGACAATGATGACTTCTTAATTCCTCAAGCCTATTCAAATCCATTCACAAAACATATATACAACTGCTCATTACCCCCACCCAAAGCAAAAAGACTCACAAAACCTAATCTCCCCACTTTCAGTTCCAAAACAAACAGACAAAAAAAAAAAAGAAAGAAAGAAAAAAAAAAGGGACGCAAAACTGATTTTCCCCAAGTTCCTTGCCAGGTCCATACATGCCCGCAGGAGGAATGAGAATAGTGCAACTAGTCCCGAGAGCGTACCTGTCCCACTGACACGCCCATCCCTCTGGGACTGCGCTCTGCTCGTACTGCTCCAGCAGACCTTCAGCCACTGCCAGCTGTTGACAGAAATATTGTGTGGATAGCCCACCCGCATTCCAGTCTGTGAGACGAGTCTGTAGAGAAGAGAAAAGGAGAGTTTGGCTTCACAGAAACGGAAGTTTTTAAATGGTGCTGTTACAGTTTTTCATGAGGTACAGTGGCCGAATGGTTAGAGCATTGGACTCCTAACCCAAGGGTCCAAGGTTCAAATCCGGGAGGTGACCATGTTGTGTCCTTGGGAAAGACACTTTACACCATTTTTCCTCTCCCCACCCAGGTGCGAAT
>JBDFRD010267179.1:0-10915 GCA_039654405.1 Bullina lineata
GCGGGGGGCTGCTGGCTTACCGTTCGCGGGTGCTAGGGGAAAGTAGGTCACGGCCTTAGCGGGGCTTATAAGGTTAAGCCAAAAGGGTAGCACCTTGACGATATGAGGCTGTGTCAGAACCTCTTTTGCCATCAAGGTTGTGAATGATAATCTTCCAGAAGTGATAATTCATAAATCCAAGTTTTTCAGCATTTCAAACTTGAATTATATGATAACTGGAAAAGGAAAGAAAAGACCTGTGTCACCAAAATGTAACCAGGACATAACTGTGTCTAATCATTGATTCAGAAGTATTCATTCATAACTATGATGACACAGACACCATATAATTTGTCATATAATGAGACATCCAGAGCTCAATAATTATGCCTGCAAATGATGCGTGGCTGTATTTTTCGTATAAATGTTTTGCTTCTTACCACATTAGCAAGAACTTCAAAATATTTCTAAAGTGTTCTTGATCAAGTCCAAGTTATTTGACAAGTTATGTTCATAACTGTGATGACAAAAGTATAACGATTTGAGGCATGAGCTTCTGGAACAACCTCATAATATGAAAGCCTCTAATATCAGAGAAAACAATGACAGGTTTAATTAACAAACCTCACATTATAATACGTTGAAGGTTGGAGACAGTATCACATGCTTAACATGTGAAGTGATTTTAAGTAGTGAAATATTTACAAAATCTCTTAACCCTTTTGAGTACCAGTATCCAATATATCGGTTCCTGAATAAAAATCACTTGTTTCCTTAACATTCCGATATTTGAAAGCAGCTAGGAGTGTAATGGTAATATGACACGAATTTTCTAAAACAGCACTCATTTTCAAATACACTAATAGTTTATGTGGGTTAGTGTTAGTACTTTGACTCTTAACAGAAATTAAACTGAATCAGCGTGATGAATTTAGGACGCCACATAAACAACCTAGTATAAGTAAGTAAAACATCTGGTACGGAAAGAGTTAAGAAAGTAATAATGGGTGTCCCATAGCTGCAAATCATTGGGGGTAATGGGCTACATCAAGATGATCATTGAGGGTTACTTCCCTTGTTTCTTATGTCCACCATGACTGAACCAGATATTTTCATCTGATCCTTTGGAAACATATTTGCCATGCTGCAATTTTACCGAAGTTGAATGCCTAATAACAGACAAACATTAAGTAATTTGTAAACATTTAAAAATCACTGTAAATATTTATTCAACAGCACATCCATTCTTTTCAATAATGAGCATGAAGGAATTACGTAAATATGAATAATCATGAATGAATTTCTGTAAATCATAATTCACCAGTAAATCTGATCTTTCAAATAAACATAAAGAAACCATGTCAATTTATATAACAGAGTTTTGCTTTGTTTTTCCCTGTCGTCAACAGTTTCCTTCTGTACAAAGAATTGAAAAAGTCTCTTCACCCACACTGTTCCTCACTGGAGTTCTGGATGAGCTTGTGCCGTCAAAGATGATGAAAGATCTATACAGCGTGAGTTTGTTGGAGTTGTAGGGGAAGAGACAATTCAAGATAGTCTGGGATTATTTTCTGCTATAATTTTTTTTTCTTAAAAACAATGTGAATTTGTTGGAAGATATTTAATGAATTTTGGAATTTACCAGTTTACAAATGGTGACTTTGTTGGAAGATATTTGATGAATTTTGGAATTACCAGTTTACAAATGGTGGATTTGTTGGAAGATATTTAATGAATTTTGGAATTACCAGTTTACAAATGGTGAATTTGTTGGAAGATATTTAATGAATTTTGGAATTACCAGTTTACAAAATACAAAAACAATTTGAATTGTATTGGTGGCTGAATGATTAGTTAGGCTTAGACTCCGTTGGGAATTACATCTTAGATTGACTGGAATCCTGCTGGGGAGTGTTGATCAGACATGCCAAGTTTACAGGCTCGTGGTAAGAAATTACGGGGAGCCATCAGAAATTACAGTTTACAGCCACATTACGGCGAGGACGCAATTAACATTCATGCTTTTAAATCTCATTGCTGTTGCATTCTTCATTCTCTGGTGCTGTCCTTGTTCGCAGTAAAATTATTCTTTTGGGTCCGCATTTTACTGTGAGTTCAGCTCGTGATTATTCCAAGCCTCAAATGGGGTTGGCATGTCTGTTTGATCTAGTTTCATCTGCTCTGCTTCACACTTTTAAAACTGGAATGAGATTTGGATCTTGCAGCTTTTAATGACACTTCTGGTAAGAGCAATCTGCTATGGACCCATACTTCAAATCAGAGATGGTTGTATTGAGTTTGAGTTTAACTTCCCTGTAAACTTCAACCAGGGTTCACTATTGAAACACCAGCTGCTGAAGAATTGGGGTTTTTTTTTAAGCGCTGTTTTAACTCATGAACATGTATTTCAGTATCAGCACACAATTATCAGGTAATAAAGATAAAACAGTCGGCGGCCTATGCCCGGTGGGGGCGAAGGGCATGAATGAGTGAGATTGAAAGATATAACAATCATGCTCTTTTTTGCTTCCTTTTCAGTAAAGATATTAACATTACTATTTCCTTTTTGCCTGGTTTCAGAAATCTAAAAGCGACTTCAAGCGACTTGAGACATTTGCTAACGGCACTCACAATGACACATGGATGTGTCCTGGCTATTATGAAGCTTGGATGAGATTTGTTCCTGAGGTGAGCATTTTATTTCTAAATTCAGGGATTGAACTTTTTCAGTTTGATCAGAAATCCAGATTTTTACATCCTTGAAGAGATTTCTCCTTTTTTACCTCGCTACAGCCAACTCATCATGATCATCATCGTCGTCATCATCATCATCATTATCATCATCGTCATATTGTTTTTAACCCTGACGGAAGAGCTTGCCATTGGCCTCTCTTGGAGCTATTTTTTTTGCCTCCTTACAACAATGCTCTAGCTCTTTTACTTATTGTACTTCTGTACCTACCTCTTTTGCTTTTTCTCTAGGGATTCCACTTTAAGGCCTGTCTTATCAAATTTGTCATTAGTTTTCTTATTGTATGTTCAGTTCATTTCCATCTTTTTCATCTACTTTTTGCATTCATATCTAATGATTGTTTATACATCTTTTCTGTAGCAATCTTCGTTACTCAGTGCTTCCAGTTGTCCGCAAATTTGCGGAAATCCGCAAAAATTGTATTGGAAGTTAGGCTTAAATAGCCAGAAATTGCATTTTTAAGGTGCCTGAAAAAAAAATTTCTTCAGCAGTCCCCCTTACAACCCCCTGCCCCGCTAAAATCCTCCAAAAATGAAATTTGCTGCTGGAAGCACTGATTACTATCCCCCTAAAAAATACACAAAAAGGTCTGCCTTGGGTGCTTTATATTTTGAGAGGAGTTAAGGGAAGGGATGCAAACTCCGTCTTTGTAATTCTTTGTATGATATCACCAGAATAACTGGCTGCCTGCTGCCATAATTACTGTGCTGTAATCTATCCCTTTTTGTTGTCTTTTAGGAGCTAAGAAAATAGGAGAGGCTTAAGAAGACATTCTTAATTGTTCTTTATCAACACGGTCCAACAAAGTCTGATGAAGAATAATGACACCTTCACAGCTGTTGACAAAAATACAAATTTTACATCTCCCCTGGTTTTCTGGTCCTGGGGTCTACTGAAAAAAACCTTACTCGTATGACGTATGGCTCTTGCTCTGATTTTTTTTTTTTTTTTTGTAATGAGTTTCATCTCATCATATTTATATTAGCCACACGTTTTAGAATGGTGTAGGCCGTAGTTTGTTTTGGTATACCTGTCACTCAGCTGAACACTGCTTTAGGAGAACAAATGATGAAATGCCTCAGCAAAAGAAATAGTGTTATGACAACTATATGAAGTCGTGGACCTCAGGCCTGATGCCAGTGTTATATACTCTAAAATAATGTTAGTTACTACTTTATAGGACGTAGTGATGTAATGGAGTGAATTTTTTTTTCTTGAAACGAGGATATCAGTATAAAATTTGAGACCAAAAGAAATAAAAAATTTTGTTCGGAATATGCTTTTGTTAAATGTCACTCTTTTTTTTCTTATCATTTTAATACAAATAAATGTATATGAAATAAATGATTATGAATTCTTCTTTCATCTTCTTTTCAGATGTTACGCGTGGGAGCATCAGCACGGGCACCTCAGCCTTCAAGCTCCGCGGACTACATGGAAACAGTGATGTCTATATGATTCTCTCACTTAGTTTCTTTTTGAAATCAATGATGTCTTTGTGTTTCTCTAACGCAGTGCTATGGAGTCAGTGATGTCTGTATGATTCTGTCATATTGCTGTATAAAATCAGTGATGTCTGTATGAGTCTGTCTCATATTGCTGTATAAAATCAGTGATGTCTGTGTGTTTCTCTGACGCAGTGCTGTGTATGGAGTCAGTGATGTCCGTATGATTCTGTCTCATATTGCTGTATAAAATTAATGATGTCTGTATGAGTCTGTCATATTGCTGTATAAAATCAGTGATGTCTGTATGAGTCTGTCTCATATTGCTGTATAAAATCAGTGACGTCTGTGTGTTTCTCTGACGCAGTGCTGTGTATGGAGTCAGTGATGTCCGTATATGTCTCGCAGTCAGAAGTACGTATGAAGTCAGTGTTGTCTCTGGGATTCTCTGCTGTAATAAATGACATAACAGTGCATGAAGTCAGTGACGTGTGTGTGATTCTCTTGCGTAGTGGTGTATGAAATCATGTTGTCTGCATCATTCAAACGCAGTCTACAATTCCTGCATTCTTCTTTCTCATGCAGTCCCCATGGATATCATGTCGTCTATGATGTTCATATGATTGTGGGTTGCACTCCTTACAGAAAGTGATTATGCTATTTCCCAGTTTTTGTGACAACTGTTTCAAGAGGCGCTAAAACTTGTGCTATGTTCATTTTCTTGTTTTTCATTACCTCAGTAAGATTTTTTCTATGTTGATGGGAATGGTGTGCAATTATTCTAATTTTTTTTTTTTTGTTGTAAAAATGTTTCCACAATGTAGATATTTCTAGTCTGTTGGAGGAATAGCATTTTTTTTTTAATTCAACATTTCTTAAGTTGTCTATTTTCTTGTTATTAAATTAAATCATTTTTACTTTCGTTGAATGATAATTATTAGTTTTATCTCAATCTCACGAAATAAATGAGGGAAGATTCAGAAAAAGTGAAGAAAAAGAGGAAGAAGGAAGAACAGATGTCATAGAAAAATATTTTGATACACACATGTATTTTAAGTGATGTTTTCTTTCTCTTCCTCCTCCTCCTCTTCCTCTCTTCCTGTCCTGCTTCTCCTCCAATGTTGTTGTGTTCACTTTTCACTCGTTCAAAATGTTCTCGACCATGAAAACAGAGCTGTCGGTAAAATCACCCTGACATGAAGAGTGTGAACTAAGAGCGGTCAATATTTTAAAGTCGCCTTCAACAACAAAAAAGAAAAGGATGTGTTGTTGCGATGTGTTGTGTGCCATTTTTAAATAAATGTTAAATGCATAACCTTGTCTTTAATCAAACAGCCATTCTTTATTCTATTATCTTGGCAAACAAGGACATTAACGGCGAAAAAAAAACCCAACCAAAAAACAAACAACAAAACCCAAAGAAAATAATGTTTTTTATTTCTAATATTCCAGGGGTAATATATCTAATTATTTTTCTCAAAATATTTTAAACATAAACCCCTTGCTGACCTTCTTCTTTTTTCTTCTAAGTTTATGGCAGCTCTATATTTTCTAAATGATGGAATCCTGTGTAATCCTCCTTCTCTCCCCTGCCCCTTATTGATGTGAGTATTTCATGCTCATTAGCTCAAAGCTGTTGTTTCTCTCTTTTTTTTTGCCATGCACTAATGTTATCATTGCAGATGTACCAGTGCTAGAACAAAGACATGACTGCGGTAGTTTTGTTTTATATACTTATTCGCAAGTTTAGTGAAACAGCTGAAGATATAATTTAAACTTGTGTCTGTGTTGCACACATATTTAAGTGTATACAGTTGAGGTAATCTTTGTCTCATGTCTGAAGTTGTTATGCCAAGATTTCTAGATCTATCAAAGAAGATTTGATATCTATGTAAGCATTCATTCATTCCTTGACTCTGTTAATATAGGTGAGTTTGAAAGTCATATCCTCTCATTTTGCAAATAACCTGAGTAGATAGATTAGATTAAAGATTTGTTCATCCAAGTAGAAATCAAAGGCATTCATTCGTACAGTTGTGTTCATATTGCCCAAATTGCTTACACATCTCACTTTGGCTTTTTGCGAAATGAAAATAAATGAAGATTTTGTAAATCATACCTTGTGACATTAGTATTCAAGTGATTAAGCTGTCAGATTTGCAACCATAGGATTGTCAGTTTGAATCCTGGGCATGACCTCACGGCCTTATGTCATTATGAAAGGCCTTTTACGTGATTCTCTTCTGACAAAGTGTAAATTGGGTACCATTTCCAACACAGTGTGCTGGGAAAGTAAACTTTTGACAGACTGTCTTATGTGGATCATTTGATCAGCTTCACATTACAGAAACTGGGATAAACTCTGGTTCTTTAGGCCTCATAGGTCTTGAAGGAATTTCACTTACTTTTACACACATAATCAAACCACATACAATTAGATCCACATTTCTGCATCCATAAAGGGAGAGGATTATAGACAAATTTGACAGGAGCCATACAATGTATATCTTTAATTAAGAAATGAAATTAGCGGACACATATCTATGTAAATAATGGGTTTGTCCATTACAAACCTTTCTACTTACACCCTAAGCCCTGATGATTTTCAAGGAACAATGGAAGCCATTGATTAAGTAGAATAGATTAGTATAGATGGGAGTGGCATAAGAAATGAATGTCAGTGTGCTTCCAGACTCAAAGTGGGTTATACAATTTGTTATAAAAACATAAAAACAGCGTTGATCTCTTTGTGACTGCTATAATTAATTGTATAACCCACTTCGGATTTTTCAGCTTCCCTGCAGCATTTGTGGACTCTATCACTGGATTGCGAGGCCCAGAACACAAATATCCGGCCACAATGCTTAAAATGATTCTTTATCAATACTTGGGGAGCAAATAGGGATAAGAAAAGTGGGAATTCTGCAGTGCAGTTGAAAAAAATTGAGAATGAATAAATATGATATTATACAGCTTTCGTGAAATGCTAACAATAACATTGAATGGAATCAAGGCTTGGCATGTGTTTCAACTGAGGTGAACACCTGAAGAGGAAGTTTAGAAAATGGAAAACTACTTAAATAGATGAATCAAGAATGGCAAAGATGGAATTGATAAAAGGAGTACAACAGACAAATGTTGAGCATTGGCCCTGTGTAAAATTATTATTTTTGGAAAGCTCATATTGACCTATTAACGTCTCACTCTCTATCAGACTGCAGGCTGGACTAGTTCCAAATGTATTCACCATGTCTTACCTTTGGAATAAAACTTGACTGACAGAGAGAGGAACAGCGCCTCTGGGCAAAGCGTTGTTTCAAACAGGCTGCCCGGGCAAAGCAGCACTATAGCTGCTTTGATTGTAAAATACAAAAAGAGCCATAACATAACATATTGACCTGTGTAATTTATACTCTGATGGGGCCTGAATCATTGTTATGTTATTAGGTGACGATTGAGAAGACAGTGTGGAGGTAAAACCTAACCCAAATCCACAAAGGTGTAGATAGATAGATGCTATACCACAGACATATGTCTTGAATATAATGCAAGTCTTTCGGCAATGGAACATGACTGCAAAACCAATGTAAAGTGAACAGGCCAAGTCAGGATGTTATATTGTTTTATTGAGTATACAAAAGATGAGCAGTATATCATTGTTTTATTTTTCTTCTTCTGATTCGAGAGTTGCGGTGTGTTTTCACTATTGTGTGTGTTTGTGTAAGTGTAACTTATCATCGGTCAGAAATAAAGTATGTAATATAATGTGTGGAGGTAGGTGTAATATATTACAAATTCAGCTAAATATTATGTCTTTTAATGTGTAAAGCCTTTGTAACCTCTGATCAGCCTGTTCACAGAAGAAATAAAAATGTGAATGTCTGTACATGCGGCTGTAGTTTACAAGTTTTGGAAATATCATAACATATTTTTTTAGATGTTTAAAATATAGTGGTGGAGCCCTGGTTTCTATCTCTTTGTGAGAGAAAAGGGATGTTGTGATCAGTCGTTTATGTTATTGGTTAGAATTTGAACATATACTCTGGAACAGTAAATTGAAGTTCCACCAAAATTGTTTTGTATCAGAAAAGTTTGGAAAACTCAGTGAGAATTTTATGAAATAGCTGTATAATATATGACAGTTGAAAAAATGGTTGCAATTAAGTTTTTTGTTATTGGCATTTGTTGGTTTGTAGAAGATTTATTGTTGAAGTTGCAGGCATTACATATGCTCTATTCACACACACGCAAAATAAATAGAATTATCCATCAATGCTTCTTTTTCTTTTTTTTTTTTTTCAATCTCTTATTTCTTTTTGATTATATAGTTTTCATCTTATATCCTTATATTCCATTCTTATCTTCCTGGTTTCAGAAGGTTGTAAGTTTGAATCCTGGCCTCGTGTGCTGGTACATTGTGCCCTGGGGTTAGGGTTAGTATTCACAGAATTAAAAGTGTCAAGTTTTTTGTAGGACCAAGCTTCACAAAAACATTAGGTTTGAAGGAAGGTGAATTTAAACATAGGCTTAATTTCTCTGTGAAGTGAAATGTGTCTTATAGGTCCTGATGCAGGGGTCATAGCACTCTAGAATTAGAATCTCCTAGAAGAAAAAATCCTCCTGGAATCTCCTAAAGTCTCCTAGATTTTTTCAATTTCTCCTAAAATCTTCGAAATATTTGGCAGACTTGCCAACTACTGATATAATATATTAATTTTCGTAGTCAAAATTGCGAAACTGGACATGGACGATCGCCGGGCAGTCAGGCGAGTAATGGATTGAAGTATCGGATGATTTTTACAAACGTTCTCTATTTATACTTAATTATAGAGCGATCTAGAATTTTTTGAAAACCTAGAATCTCCTAGATACTTATAGGCCCATAGTGCTACGACCCCTGTCCTAATGTCCTGTTGAAACCTGAAGGCCCTGGACTTGAACCTTAACGTATGGGAATTTATAGCCTTAGGGGTCAGCTTGGAGACAGGAAAGGCCTCTCACAGTCCAAGTTCAAGAAAGACAAATGAACCAGACACAGACTATCGGTTCACAGGGGAAGGGACTGCCACTCCAACTCTCGGTGCATTTCCATAGTCTCTCAAGACTAAATGGATGCCCAGATATGCCAACTTTACGGGTTTGCTGTAAGAAATTACGGGGAGCCATCAGAAATTACGGTTTACGGGCAAATGCAGCCAAAATACGGCGAGGAAGCAATAAATATCATATGCTTTTAAGTCTCATTACCGTTTCATTCTTCGTTCTTCGTCATCCTTGTATGCAGTAAAATTACTCTTTTGGGTCCTCATTTTTTTTACTGTGAGTTCAGCTCGTGATTACTCCAAGCTTCAAATGGGGTTGGCTTGTCTGGATGCCATCCTCATCATTCAGCCTACATGTTGCCATAAAGATGATGTGATAGTTATGGAAGTGACGGCTGACAGCCAGGAGAAATTAATGATTCCTTGTGACAGGTTGTTTTTTTCCCCCTGCCTGTTGTGTTGTTAGTATAATTGCTTCATGGGCTGAACATAAACAAAAAGGCAAAAAAATGATTAGGCCAAACAAAAAAATATGTGTAATTAGGGTAACCCGACCGACCCTACTTTTACCCCCCGACTCTAGACTTTTATTTCCCCCCACGTCTGTTTAAAAAAAAAAAAAACTATCTAAACATCGTGTCTGCTTGCGTCGCCGAATAGACAACAGACATTTCTGGTAAATGTCTGGCACCGATAGGAAATAAAGAGGAGAGAGAGAGAGAGAGAGTACGGAAGCGAATACTAAAAAAAACACCTAGATTCTACCTACCCTTTTTTTGGACCCATGTTACCCTAATTACACACATTTTTGGGGGGGCCTAATGTGGGAGGTGAGTACCTATTCCTATACAGTGGGGCATGTACCCCATGTCTTTATAAAGGAATTAATAACGAAGTGAGTCGGCATCAAGCCAGGCGTGACTCCAGGATACCCATAGTAATGACCTCGCCAGGCGAAACTCAATAATACGTGTACATGTAGTAAGTTAGGGTTAATCGAGATATAATGCATCATCAGTCCCGTGTCCCGCTTGGCACGTCACCGACTGTCGCTAGTCGCGAGTCCCGACAGGCGAGATATGTATCCATGGCCATTTATAAAGCCTTTGTGATGATTGTGTATTGATTGTCTATTCTATGTGCTGCTGTAGTAGGGCCTACCAAAAATCAACACTTCCTGTGCCGCCACGTACAAATAAGAGTTTGAATCCCAGCCATTGAATGTTGTGAGCTGTGGTTTTTTCTTGTTGTGCATTTAAAAGTGAATCATAATGAAATGGTTAAAATAATCTATAGATTCTAGATGTAATATCTATGTATGAAACTGTAATCGAACTTACTTGATTGAGGGGCCTATTCCTCTTCGTTCCCAGAGGAGCATAGGGCTGCAACCACTGCTCGCCAACTGACACGCTTCTGAGCAATTTTCTTTGTCAGGGGCTATGAAATTCCAGCCGCTTTTGCCTCATCTTCTGTGCATATCTGACCATAAAGACCACTGCATGAGACCAACAAGTTGTACCTGGGTCTCGTGCAGTGGTCTTCCATGTAGTTCCTGTTGTGTTGTTCATCTTGTTCAGTTTTGGCCGAGTTTATCCATAGACCTGTTTTTCCAGCTATCTCTGCCAGCTTTGTCACTTTTGTTTGCATTTGTTGTTGGCTGTGTGACAGTAGTCCTATGTCATCGGCGAAGCACA
>JBDFRD010267290.1:0-10914 GCA_039654405.1 Bullina lineata
GTCACCTTTAGGTCCAATATCTAGCCTTAGACCAAATTTGGAGTTTCAATCTGCCTTTGTTGCTGAGATTACTCTGATCACATTGATTAAATCCTACTCAAATATATATATAGTATAGATGGAGTCCCAAAAGGCGTTTCAATTTAATCTTACAACATCTGAACAAAAGTAATGCTCATTTCGTTCACATGGAGATGGTCTTTCAAGTCAAATAAGTTCATTGTATGCTTAAAAAATGCATGTGTCATTTGACAGACAAGTTCTTGACCGGAACCTACAAAGGAAGAGAAAATGAGGGCATTCTTACCAGACTTGTAAATAGAGCATGCATGGAGAACTCAAAGCCACCAACCGACATGGTGGCTGCAAAAGAGATTGCTAGAGATAGAAAGTGTTATTTTTTCTCTCTCCAGGCCCTATGCTCCTCAGGACCGTTGAGGACTAAGTAAGTCATACTATAAGCACACCTAAATGAAATACAAGCAAAAGTCTTCCTCGCAAGACCTTCTTATGACTACTTCATACATTATCCATAAGAAATCATGGGCTTTTATTGAGACTAGTTGGTAAATAAAAGATAGCACTTTCTTTGTAGATGATGACTTGCCTTAAACTGAGTCAAAAGTGAGCTTGATATAGTGAAAATTAAACGAGAAACATCAGATACACGATATTAAAGTATTACCTTTGGTTTTGAAATGTTGATATTCAGCTCTGGGATTTCTTGTGACCTCTGGACCAGGCCTTGCAGTGTGGAAAAGAACTCCGACAGATTGCTAGTGGAATCAGCTATGGACCGTACATGCTCTGGAGTCTGGCGCATTGGGCCGAGGGGGTTCATAGAACCCAAAGAGTTAGCTCGGCGTGCTGGGGGCATGAATCTCGGACTGGCAGCGCCCCCTCGGAACTTATTAGCCAGTGAGTCCATGCCAGGAATGGGCGACATGTCCTTGCGGCCAGCTACCATGGTCAGAGGACTGCCTTGCTGATCAGGATCAGAAGTGTTGGAATAGGATCGAGATAATGCTGAGGAGAAAGGTGGCAGCCTCTGATTGTGCCCACGCATGGCCCCACTTGTGACAGAGGAATTGCTGATCGTGGAGGATGGGGATCCCTGATTGAAGTGGAGGTCGCGGCTACCAGGCGAGCCTGGGTTAAAGGCATTCTGGGGCATCTCAGGTGCAAAGCGGACACTGTTTCCTCCAGGTGACAACGGCTCTTGCTTCACATCCTGCCCAGAATGACCCCTGTTCGCCAGCTGTGAGCAGATGGTGTCAATGCGGCGCATGGCATCCGTGTCCATATTAGCAGGTGTAAGAGATAACTGGTGGCCAGGAGACTTATCTGGTGATGTCAGTGTGGGACTAGGTAATGACATCACCACCTTTGGAACAAAACATTTTGAAAGAGATGATAATTTTTCAACGGCAACCCACAAACCTAAAATTATGGCAAGACTGAAATCACGCTGAGATCCATATATTATATTTCAAAACTTAACATTAGAAGCAAATCTATCTTTTAATTTATGCGAAAAAATATAAAATATGAAGTTAACACAACATGTCCCATGGACAAGTTACTTTGTGAAGATGCACTTGGATGCTTTGACTCAAAATAAAGACAATGGGAGAGTCAGATTCAGGATTGTAAATGTAATGACATTTGAAAATACAGTGGGTCCTTGTTAAAACCATCAGGGCATAAGGTAATATCCACTATCCCATTTATTACACCTGCTTTCTTAAGTCTTAGGTTTATGTCATTGCAATGGAATTAATTTATTTCTAAAATATCTTGTCCTTTTGATACTGAATACATTATGTGCACTCCTGTATAGCAAATTTCTAAATTAAATTGTCATGATGTTAATCTTTCCTGCAAAATATGAAAAAGAAAAATGAGTTGTTTGATTAACACCTTTAGGTTTATAACAATGATAATCATACTATAATAAGACTAACTTTCCGACGTGTAATGCTCAAGTTCTCTTATACGCGTAAACCAATAATTTTGAAAAAATCATGCTTATGTTCTCTGACATGCGTTCTCTTAAAATTGTAAAATAAAGCAAAATAATTTTTAAAAATTTTTATCTTAAAGGCCTAATATCGTCGGGTTTCATTTTGTGCATCATTCTGCAGTGAGAGCACCATTTCACACCAAACGTATCTTGGGCAAATCCAGCGGCCTATTCTAGCCTATGCTGCACAATCAACTCTCTTTGTAATTTACAAGTACGCTTGCAATTTTTTGAAGTCCCCCAAGCAATGACGGAGCGATGTCGTATTTCTTCATTGAAGGGAAGTCAGTTACTGATATTACATCCTTCTGTCACTAAGATGCTCTCAAACAAAATCAATGTCAATTTCATGATATTTATAGCTTCTATTGAAAGACAACGCTACGAAATGTTACAAATGCTCCAGTCTAACGCATTCAGTTATCTACCTGTATTAAGCCGTTCTCAGAACGGACCATTGCACTTGTAATAATGACAACAATAAGAAGAAGAAGAAGTAGAAGATGAAAAAGAAAGAAGAGGACGATGAGGATGAAAATATCTTTATCTGAACTTCGAAAAGCAAAGTATTATTAATGTAATAAAATAATCATCGTTTTACCAACAATTTGAAGCCAACAAAGTTTGTAATTGTCAGAACTGGCAAAGTTATCCCAGGACAGAAGGAAGTGGAAATCCCTTGTGTGTGTGGCCCATACCCTGATAAGGATGAGGGGCAAGGATGATGATGATGATGAGAGTATGTAATAAATAATGGCAGATTGACCTGTGATGGAGGAAGGTCGCCTGTGTCACTGTCCATACTAGATGAGTATCTGCGTGTGTCATACGTCATGAGCTTGTGACTTTCCTGAAGGTGGTTGTTCAGGGCCTCCACATTGGTGGCCGTGAACGGACATTGGCTGGGGGAGAGGGAAATGTGTCACTTTTGGCCACAAAAGATTATAATACCCACATAAAGTTATGTAACTCTTTATAATATTATTTTTAAAAGGGAGTGTGCACATGTACATTGTCAGTTTTGTTGAATATAATGTTTTATAATATGATGCAAAAACAACAACAAACAAACAAACAAAAAACTGTTGGCTAATTATCAAAAAATTGTCAACATTATATTATAGTCTTATTTTTCTTCTGTTATGAAGACATTCTTTTATTTTGATGTCTTTGAGTGGACTAATTCTGCTTTTGAGTTTCACCTATTGTGATTTCGACTAGAAAATATTAATTGGAGGTTCAGTCATTTTTTTCCTCTCTTAAATAAATTACTAGACTCTAATTTGTTTCCACTGCATTAAATTGCAAGTCATTAAAAGGATTAAGGAACAAGTCAAGTTATTCTCGGGGGGGGGGAGAAACAAAACAGAAAAACCATACAAATGGCATTTATTCCTGGTACTGAATCAATGGGCAGTTTTTTTAAACTTTCTTTCAAAACCTGCAATATCGTTACATATTTCATATCTTGGTTTAATGAGTAAAAACAATATGAACTTTTGTATTAATTTTCCTCTTTACCTGCAGGACAAGATATTTGCTGTTGGGTGCAATTTCAAATGGCGCTGCAGCTGGTCGTCTCTGTCGAAGCGTTTATTGCAGATATAGCAACAAAACGGCTTCATGTGGAGTAGACGATGCTGAAACAAATTGGAGCGAGCCGCAAACCGCTTGTCACACAACGTACATGCGTAGGGTTTGATACCAAAGTGAATATTTTGATGCTCCATGAGAATATTTTTGTAGCCAAATCGGCGATGGCAGATATTGCACTCAAATGGCTTCTTCTTTTCATGGGTCAGTTGAATGTGACGGGTGATGGCTGCTTTAGACACAACTACCTGTGGATGTAAAAAATTTAAAACTAAGTTTTGGGATTACACTTAGGTGTCCTCACAAAAGTTAATGAGTTATATTTAAAAACATCTACTCATAATACCTAAAATATGCTTTATTTCACAATGTTAGTATCTGGACATAAAATCCTTCATGAACTTTGATAATCAAAAGAGAAATTAAAGCATTCAGGCTTGCTCTGTCCAAAGAACTTAACTCTGGAACCACAATGACAGTACATTAACCCCCCATCGTGCAAGACTATAGGTTCCTTGCAATTATAATTACACTTGTTTGTGAAGACACCGGGACCCACCGCGGGTGTATATATTTAGACTTCAACCTTCTTTAATGGAAAATTTCTCCCTGCTAACTATAGTAAATGTGTAACAATATCCCATGTATCATTTAAATATCAGCTAATGTAATTCCAGTATTTCTTTTGGGGGTTCATCTACTTTTAGTGCCTTTATTGATCAATTTTCAAGACGCTTTGTAGCACACAAGCCCACATTGTTTGATTCAGCCGTTTGCTTATCTTGGAACAGTCGTACACTGTCTTGTTTTTGCTTTTGCATCACTGCAGTTTAAAACATCAACCACTTATTAGAATGGAGGATCCAAACGATGTTTGTCTTGACATTAGCAACCAACATGTTCTTCATCTGTTGGCCGACATTGAATTTTATGAGAATGAAGATATATTTCGACATTTACGAGAAGCCAGATCTGTATCACACTATACTATTATAGTAAGAAGAGGAAGACCATTTGGACGATTTTTCAATTCATATCTTCATGCAAATAAAAAAAATTAAATCTTCAGTCAATTAGCTTTCAGAAAATATGGGGTTTTGTAGACTTTTTATTAATACTTAAGCTGTAAACTCTAATTTTCCACACCACTGAAAATTGCTAGAAAGCAACTTGCCACAGGCCATTCTTTACACTGAACAAGGCATGGTGAGCTGACCTCATTCATTATAATTTCCAATTGACGTCATCTGCACTTTCAGGTTATCACCCTGTATCTATTTGTAACCCTTCCTACTAAACACATTAAAAAAAAACAACTTCAAAATACTATAAGATCTCCTTTACTTTCATGGACTGATTTCGCCAAACCAAAACATTCAGCAAGTTCACTTTATCTATACCTCAAAAGCAAGGTTGTAATTTTCACTTTAGGGTTGAAAACAAATACGAATATCTGTTCGGAGGCAACAATAATATAGAAAATGGACCTTTTCTTTTTTCTTTCTTTTCGCCGTCCTCCTACTCATACACCTCTATCTCGAGTAATTTCACTATTACAAGCAAAGAAATAAACATTACCTTTCCACATAGTGAACACACATAACTGTCCCCTTGTCTTGTATAGGCTATGGATGAAATGCTGGTATCACCTCGACCAAGATCCTGGGGCTGATAAAGAAAGATATAGAAATGAAAAAGCCAATATTAATACATACAGAAAAATTGAAAATGAAAAACCAGAAAGAAAAGCATAGACATCAGGACAAAGTTACAGAGATGAAAATGAGTTAATTTTTATGCAATGTAGCGCATGGTAAGTTTCATGAAATAACATTATTTAATGACAAAAGAATAGTGAAAGAAAGATTAAGTATAGGATATCTCATCAAATTTATATTTTACTGTTTAATTAAGTAGCACGTAATGCACAATTACTTCATGCAAATTAAACTCAGGACACTTGAAAAATTTCACCGCTTCCCACAGCATAAAAATGTTTCAACAGACTAACAATGCAGTGAATCATCCTTTATCATGTTACACCAAAACCATCCCTCGTTCATAATGGTATTACCATACACATTAAGCTTATCCTTGTCGTGTGCACTAGATTATTCTGTTACAAAAAAAGAATTTATGGAAGCATTACTCCAAAGAACAGAATTACAGTTGTATTCACGCACAAAAACAGCCAGGAAACAAACAAACAACTAGGCCTTATTTATTAAAAAAAAAAAAAAAGATCTTACTGCCGGAGGCAAAGGGGCAGATCCCTGTGATGGCCCGGGTATAGGCTCTGTGTGTCTTGTATATGAGAGGGAAGACGGCAATGGAGGTGGACCACTTTCAGAGGACTTGTGTATGTAACTTGTTTCAGATCTATAGACTGTTTTAAACAAAAGCATTAAAATTAGTATACATGTTAACACTTCCCTGCATACACCCCTGATATTGCCTTGTTTTTTAAGAGTTCTTATACACAAGAAAAAAGTATTCAAAACCAAATGAAAATAAGTGTATGTCAAATTATGATAAAGAAATCGAAAATCTCGAGGATATCATTTTTTTATACTAATTTTAGATTCTAATATTTTTTTTTAAAACCAAAATTTATTAAGTACACACTTAAAATCAAAATTATGTAGGACATTATAAAGATGCAAAGAAAAACGAAAAAAAAACAACAAACAAACCGAGAACAAAATGATCAACACAGAAACACATAGTACATGCATAGACTTTTAGAGGAAGAGACAGAAACAGAGAGAGGTGGAGAGAGACAAATACAGGTCGGAGTGGCAAGGGAAGGAGGGATGAATACAATCAATTACTCCACAAACCGTTCATGCTTGAGGGATGGGGAGCCGTCAGTCCCGGAGTGGGAACACTGTGACTGAGAGGGGGTTCTGTAGAAGAAGGCAGGGATGTGCTTATTGCTGCCGTCTGGGGCAACATGCCAATCAAGTCACTGATGCTGCTCGTGCCAGAGACAAGCTGCTGGTGTAACTGCTGCTGTTGGTGCTGTATTGACTGGTGCAAGTGTTGAAGATGCTGCTCATGCAGGAGCCCAGGACTTGGACTTGGGCCTAAAGAAGAATTAAAATGATGTAATAATAATAGCATTAATAATAATAATGAAGAGTTTAGGACCGTTCTAAATGATGTTTGTTGGAAAGATGTCTTAGATATATTTATAATTAGTTAGTATGTCACAGTTCCATGCCAATAAAAGTGTTAGAAGCACTAAAAACTTTTTTTTTTCTTTTTAAGCTTTATAACTGATTACTTAGAGGTGAACTACTTTCAAGATTATTTCTTGATAACAAGCAGGACTGTCTAATAACTAGTTACTCTTATCAAATAATAGATAAGAGCCATGTGTATGCCCTTAGAAGTATGGCGAAATAAGACCTACATTTAAGAAAATTTGCAAGAAGAGTTAACTATAACTGTCAAAAAATACATGTGTTAAAAATAAAAATGGCATTTAGCTAGAAAGCATGCTAAAATTCATGGTTGCTGCATACTTATGTTTAAAAGTTTAAACATTTGAAACATTTATGATCTTATTTTACTTATTATTTGAACAATTAACGTGAAAAAAAAAACAACGTCCGTACCGGTACATAAAATTAACGTATGTAACTCTAAGTTTATCGAATAATTTGTCAAATAGAACGACTAGTATTAGTCATACCTGGTGGTCCCGGTGGTCCCTGGCCAGGTAAACCATGATCAGACACTGGGTAAGGGTCCATACCTGACCAAATCAGACGCAAGAGCTGAACTTCCCAGGTTTTGATTCAGGGGCACGGCTGGATCATGAAATACATTTAAAAAAAAGGTAGGATTAGCAACTTGATTGCTTTTGACTTACTATTAAATAAATTTTATGCTGAACATTATGATGCCAAGTTATTCCACGAGAAGCTTAAAAATTAAGCAGAACAACTGAAGAAGAGGCTAGAAACTGAGGTTTATATTTTCAATACGGACAGATATTGCTGGCATTCATCACTGAATCATCAACATTGAATCAGAAGCTGTTCTGGAAGTTGCTGTCAAGTTTTTTATATTACATTTTTTACAAAAATATAGATTATTTATATACTTTTATATATATTCATCAAGTACAGGTACCTTTTATTATAATATTACATTGTTTTATTATCATAATCCTGGCAACATGGTACTCCATTTCAAGAGGTCAAGTTTTGTGCGAATATAATGATCGGAATCAATGGTACATCACAGAATAAGAATTGGCCAAATATTCAATTAAGTGAAAGTACCTTTGCAATAATAATTACATCACCGTGTTTATGAGAGATTACATCTCTGCAGAAATCTCAGAATAAATGGTTTAGATCTGTATGGCTCTTCTCGTCTTTCACAGACGATCGAAGCAGCTATATCGCTACTTTGTCTGGGCAGCCCCTAACTCTTACACTTTACCAAGAGGCGTTGTTCCTCTCTCTGTCACTCTAGTTTTATTCCAAAGGAAAGACAACAGTCAATATCTTTGGAACTAGTCCAACCTGCACACCAGATAGAGAGTGAGATGTTCATAGGCAGAATTTAGAAACTTTGCCTACTCTTGTATGATTTTACTCTGTCAAGGGATCTTTAACGTGTGTAACATACACACGGTATCTCCGATTGTACAGCTCATCTCCAGTAGAGCTCAGCATTCAGACTCCGCACTACCCATTTGGAGCTGGAGGTGAATAAAGATCAACAAGTTCAAAGAAAAAATCCTACTACTTAAGGGGGTCGAACTTGAACTTGAATCCATGTGCTCAGAAAGTGAATGAATTGGTCTTGCTCTAGATCTAGCTACTTCTTTTCTGACAGTCTACTTTTAATAATGATCTGAAAGACCAAAACAACCTGATGAGGACATATGGGCACAGCTAGTGAAGTGTGGTCCCTTCTGTTTATATCGGCGAAGTAGTGGCCAGTGAAAAACATTATTTGAGGCCAAAAGAAATGAAAATATAGGCAAACGATGAAACTGTACAGGCCAAAATACTTTTTTTTTAACATGAAAACAGCCGAATGAATCAACAAGACAATAACTTAAAGGAGAATATGAAGTGTACAAAAATATCACAATGTGATACACAGATCTAGATATCTATGTCCCTTCTTAATCCTGGTCCCGCTCTCACCGATTATACATGGCTTACGCAAAGCTGCGCCTCATAAACTCGGCCAGCCCGCTCAAGCGCCTCCTGCTGAACCTAAGTAGGCCAATTTTCGTTTACATTGTAGTCTTCCAAATTATCTAAAAATAAATGTTACTTTATAAAGCATCATGACGAGGTGCCTTCCCCAAACTAAAAATAAATGACCAATCAAAATTAAGTAGTCCTAGGCTATACAAAAACCAGCAGAGTTGAAATTGCTAAAATTGTACGGAAAGGCGGGGAAAGGTCATGAGATCCAGCTGACTTGGGCGAAGCGCAAGCAACAACTGGGTCAAGACAGTTCACTCGTGGCTAGCACTGCTGGCTGAGCGGGCAACGCAGGGCGCGCAGGATTAACTTTAATAGGATACCACTGGGCCAAGTGGACAAAAAAGTTTTGATTTTGTAGTGCTTTTTAATTTTAACTGCTTTACTGCCTTTACCCAAGTAATTCTCGCCTCGCTCATTAATTCATCAGACATCAAGATGAGACACTAACATTGCGCTATGCAGATCCGCCATAGTCTTGAATTTTCTCCTGCAGTTTTCTGAATAGATAAAAAAATAATTTAGCAACAAGTAGATCTAGATCTAGAGATCTAGAGTCTAGAATCTAACAAAATCTGAGTGACAGGTCACGGTGGAGTCTGAGATCAAGATCTTACGAGAGAATCTAAACAAATGAGTTTAGACGTCTAATATGAAATATATGTCCATATTATTACCATAACCAACCTCATAATATTGAGATCTTCTGCTTTTAACAATTTGTGTAATAATATGTTGCGTTCTGCGGCATAGATCTAGAATCTAGACATCTAAATCTAGATCTAGATCTAATAAATTAGCAGCAGAAATGCGGCCCGAGAATAATGACAATGGAACCGGAACCGGATGTGAATAGTGCATAGCCTGAGAGTCATCAGGTCAACGTTAACCAGGTACAACTTTTTTTCCGCAAAATTTGTTAAATAAATAAAAACTTACAACAATTTCTTGGTACATTATATAGAATATACAGTTGTAGTACGGACTCTGGCTGAAACAGCAACTTTTGACTTTTACCTATTGACTTAGATCTAGAGATATAGATCTACTTGACTTAACACCTTCCGCGTCCTAGTGCTCTGACGAGGACGCCTCGGCTGTCTCTCTTATCTTTGTTGTGAGATTTCTCCAACGTTTTCGATTTTGGGTGTTACCAATTTATTTCAGGTGTTACAAGTCACTTTTAGTTTTTAGTTTTAGTGGGGTTGGCAGGCGAAAAGGGTCTTTGTTCATGATTGTTGGTAGTGTTGTGATTGGTCTTCCTCTGAACTTATTAAGGACTGAACAATCGAAGTCAGATAACGCTGACCTGATTAAAAAAAATTTAGCTGTTTTCCTCTGTCTATATTGTAAGTGCATTGTTTCATTAGTACAGATCTATCTTTTGATTATTTCTCCCCCAATTTTAGTCATTATTTCTTCACCCCCCCCCCTTTTTTTTTTGTGTGTGTGTGTGTGTGTGTGTGTGTGTGTCTAGATTTACTCTCGGCTTTCTCATCTCATTATTTCTCTTAATTCCTTCCAGTGCCGTATAACATTTCTGCCACCATTCTACTTTCTTTTTCTTTTTTTTTAAAATAAATTCTCCATTTACTTTACAGTGCATGACAAGATGGAAATTATTCTGACAGCTTCGTAAAAAAATAGTTGACGGCAAGCCAATTGTACGTCAGAAAATGCACAGTAGGGGAGAATGCTTCCACTTCCAGTATAAGAACGCCACAAAACAGAACAACACCAGATGTATCGACAATTTCTGTCTTCAAAGGGAAACAAAAACCACAACAAATAGATCAGCATGAAAAGACACAGAAAGAGGAAACGAAGAGAAGAGACAAAAGAAGAAAAAGAAAGGCGAAATAACTTAGCTGAAAGGCATCCAAAGGTAGACAATTGTAGACTTTATTTAAATATTGATGACAAGTTTTCTTTAAATTTGTTCAAATACCGGTACTACTTTATGTCACTGAACTATCTACTTTTCTCTCTCTCTTTTCTCTCTTTTTTCTCTTTCCCCCCATCTCTCTATTTTTCTCTATCTCTCTCTCTCTATTTCTCTCT
>JBDFRD010267401.1:0-21718 GCA_039654405.1 Bullina lineata
ACAACTTAAGTTCTTGGGTTTTTCTATCCACACTAGCCAATCCGCGTGACAGTTCCAATGCCATCTAGATCTAGACTTTATGAACTGTCGCATCGGACTGTAGTAAGTGTGTTGCAGGCTTACGTCGGGCTGGTGCGACGGCCCGAAGACGGCGGTGTCCGACGTGCTGTGGCAAGGGAGATAATTTCAGAGACAATTTTCCCCTTTTTTATCTCCCCTTTTCTGCCGCGCGTCCAACGTGTCGAGTGAAGCGTCCTTCGCATGGAAGTGGAAGTAAAGATGAAAGAAAGGAAGTAAAATTCTACTTCTACAACTGCCAAGAATACGCAAAACAGTCCTAGCAGTATCCTAGTCTACGCTTGTGGATAAAAGCAAAAGTGACTGTAACGGTCGAAGACGAAACAATTAATTTTTTTTTAACCAAATCGCAAATTACGCGGAAAAACGCGGATCGCGCCAAATTATGCGGCCGCGTTTATGCCAACGCGGCCGTGTTTTACTGCGGGGACAGGTTAAGTAAAGCATACTTTTCATGAAAAAAAATATTATTCAAAAATCGAAATTGTTTATTCAATGTAGGGTACATGTTTTTTTCTGTGAAATGCTAGAATTTGCATTTTTTGTTTTGTTTTTTGGGCATGATGATTATGTGCTCTCATCTCCTTAGTTAGTAAGTGCTTATTAAATGTTTATGTTGTAATACAATTTTATGGCATTGTCATTATTTTTAGTTTGCATTTAATTGCTGAACTCTGGGTTTTGTATTTATTTCTTGCGGGGAGCAGGAGGGAAAATTTGGAGTCTAAACATCATGAACTAAAGTCTGTCTGCCTTTGCACAAAGTTGTTATAATTTCCCTGCCCAGACCACGAGTTGATGCAGAGACAGTACAGATTGAAATAAATCAAGGTCGTCATCCAATTATAGATGCTTTGAAGGGGGAACAGGAACAGTTTGTGCCAAATGACACACATCTCAATGTAAGTTTTTATTTTGTTCATTTTGCATGTAACTGTCTGGCTGTGATGGCATAGACAATATTTCTGGTTTGCATTTATTGCTGAATAAACAATACCTGCCTTCCAGTTTCTGGGATTTATTTGCATTGAGGTTTTGATCCTGTGCAAAATATTTGGCGTTGTTTCATGACAATTCATACATATCTTCTCCAGCATTCTGTCATAACGAAAGCATGAAAATCAAGGAGGTTGATTGACCTACTGGTTGTAAGTGATTATCATTTTCAAGTGAAAATTCACTAAAGGGACATACTGTTAATTGCTGAGACTGCTGTGTCAGTGAGGGCCTCAGTTAATGTTTGCTGAGAATAGGTCCAAGTATGATTGTTGAAGAGTGTTCATTTGTTGAATTAATTCTTCTTGGCGCATTACTGAAAAGGAACTGTTTTCCCATGTGATGTGACATTAATTTATTTAATGTTTAAAGCAACATGGCCTGAATAATCATGAGTGCAATGGCAGTGTTTCAGGTGAATGAGTATGGGTTAGAATTGGAGGAACAAACGTCGCGCATTAGTCAGTGCTGTGATCAGTGTGAATGCAAACACACAGTCAGAGTGTCTGGCTTAGAATGTTTTCGTCATTGCTACTTCAGTTGTTTTATACGTGTAGAATCTAATTCCCTGTGATTATTTTGGTTCTGGTGACTTCAAATTTAATGAACGTCACTGCTCATGCATTTTGAACAATGAACATGGGAAACTTTTATAAAAATAAAAAAATATATATAATATATATATATATATTTACTAAAAATGTGTCATACAACTGTACTGTTCTATTGCTGTGTTAATCAGTGCCAAATTGTGTATCCTTCTCCAGGCAGATGGTTTGAGAGTGATGGTGATATCTGGTCCCAATATGGGAGGAAAGAGTTCCTACATTCGTCAAGTGGCTCTCATCACAATAATGGCTCAGATTGGATCCTTTGTACCTGCTGAATCAGCCCATTTGGGAGTTGTAGATGGAATATATACAAGGTACGCTCTAATACAAAGTTTTGTCTGTCTCAGCCTTCTGCAAATAGTATAACAAAGATGCAGCATAACCACATGGGGAGTGAGTGAGTACAGATTGGAGGGAGTACTGTGGCATGATGTCACTTTTGACAATTGGCTTAGGTCCAGGCATGCTTGAATAGGAAAGACACACACAACCACTTGACTACATAAAGGGGCATATTGTCTTTTGGTGTGGGCATGGTCGGGGAAATAACTTATTACACATAATCATACACCGAGGCATGCATGCACTCACTTACACGCACCTACACATGCATCATGCATGAACACACTTACATGCACCTATGCATGCATGCACACACTTACACACAACTACACATGCATGTATGCACACACTCACACACACTTATGCATGCATGCACATACATACACGCACCTATGCATGCATAGACACACATACACGCACCTACACATGCATGCATGCATGCACACACTTACACATCCCTACACATGCATGTATGCAGCACGCACACAGATTTCAGTGTTTTAAGCCTTGTGAAGAGAGTTTTGTAATTGGTGTCTTTTTTTATGGCCTCTAGAATGGGTGCTGCTGATGAGATTTTCAAAGGCAGAAGTACATTCATGGTGGAATTGCAAGAAGCTGGAGAAATAATGGAGCAGGCCTCCGGGAGATCCTTGGTCATTCTTGATGAACTAGGTAGAGGGACAAGCACTCATGATGGTGTTGCTATAGCACACGCTTGTTTGCGACACTTCATAGAAAAGGTAACAGTTGTTTTGAGTAAATATACATGTGATAATATGGCCTCCTGTATCAATGCAAAGAGACACCCCTCTTTCTCTGTAGAACATAATGGAAAAAATATGAACAGCTGTCATGGAAAAGGCGGTGATGAGTGTATTTTTAACAGGATAATTGTTTTTCCTCACACACATAACAGGATAATTGTTTCTCATCTGACATACAGTATTACAGTGTTGGTTTTACTATTCTTGTTATGACTAAATTCATCAAACGCTTATTCAAATAAATTAATTGTGTATTTGGTGTTGTCCATTTCTTTGTAATGTTTTTCTCTCCTTTATCTATCCACAGAGTAGTTGCCTTGTTCTGTTTGTTACTCACTTTCCACTGATGTCAGAGTTTCATGACTTGTACCCAAACTTAGTACAGAACTTCCACATGGCATTCTTGCTGAATGATGACAATGGTTGGTATCACACTTAAATAAGATCAAGATTGAGTGTAACTATTTTTACATTTACAAGGGGAATAGCATTTCATACTCAAGTTGTGATACAGTGGTAAAATGCACATATAATGTAATAATATTATCTCCAATGTTTGCCAGGATGTGAGTACATAACGTATAAGAAATGGAATCCAAAAAGCAGGAGCTTATCCTGATTTTGTGGTCGTGCTGTGGCCGAACAGTTAGAGCATTGGACTTCTAATCCAAGGGTCCAGGTTCCAATCTGGGAGATGACCGTGTTGTGTCCTTGGGAAAGACACTTTACATCATTTTCCCTCTCCCTGGCCAGGTGTGAATTGGGTACCAGCATATTCTGCTGGGGAAGTAAATCTATGAAGAGTGTCTTGTCTAGGAGATGAAGTTAATTCATCTGTTCTGATTCACGCTACCGAAAACGGGATAAGCTATGGCTCTATGGGCCTCATTGGCCTTAAAGGAAGTTTACTACTACTTACTTATCCCAATTTCAGTAGCTTGAAGTCAAGCTGATAATGTAAGTTATCTTCTCACAAGGACACAAGTTTCTCATTTTAATTTCTTGACTGGATTTCCCAGTAACCAACTCACAACTGAGGCCTAACACCGAATACACTCAGGTCAGCCCAAGGCTACTTTGAAGCCCGACACGATCTATAGGCCTCAGTGAGTTAATTAGCACCTGGGAGGGGGGAGAGAAAAAAATAATGTCATTCTTAGGATACAATGCCAGAATCCACATGGCCAGGACTAGGAGTAAAATTTAAGGCTTTCTGATTGTAAGTCTGAGTCTGACAGCTGTACCAATCAGCCACACCGCCGATCTTTTTTTTCAAAAGATGCACAAAAGTCATAGACATAGAAAGTATTAAAAAATCATGATTTATTTGCATCATAATTTTTCAAGGAGCAAAAATATACATGTATATTTTTTTCCTTACACCTTTACTTCATGTCTGCAGATGATGAAGACAAGGCTGTGGAAGCAATTACTTTCTTATACCAGTTATCTGAAGGTGCAGCGAAGAAAAGTTATGGCCTGAATGTTGCAAGACTGGCGGAAGTTTCATCACACATTATTCGCACTGCTGCCAAAAAGTCAAAGGAGTTGGAGGATAAAATATATGACAAAATGTGAGTGCTCGTTAGTCTGATCCTCCCAAAGAAACATTTTTTCAGTTTATTTATCTTTGTAAAGGTATGAGAAAAATGAATTATTTCCCCATGCAGCATATTCTTGTATTAGCTTTTCTAATCATGTAACCATACTTCAGGGTCACTGTAATGTGAGCCTGATAAACACATACACACATAACAGTGAAGTGTTGCTCTTGCATCACGAAGTTCTCTACTTACAAGTTACAGTTACATAGCAATCATGCAGTACAATACACCCCGTTACAGCAGCTATGTTACTATTCATAAGAAGTCACACCCAGTAGGTCTATCCTTGTGTTTGTCTGATTACTGTATGTCAAATTCAGTTTTTGTTTTATCTCACCGTCACAGTTGAAATAGAAATCTGATTCCATGGATCTGATTCTGTTTGAGAATGAGATTCACTGAGTTCACATGAAAGAAGAACACATAATTTAGAGAAAGAATAAGATGTCAATGCTTTGTTTGATGGACCAAACATGATTTCAATTATGTACATTTTGGCTATTCATGCTTGACTGTTGTTGCATTCCCATATTTCATTACACTTCGTTAATGTCACATGTATTTCTTTTTAATTTACAGAAGTAGCAGAGAATCATTCATCACAATATGGAGGGCTAAACAAGATGAACTCAAGTCAAGCATGAACTTTAGTGAAGCTCTAGAATGAGATACCATAGAAATTTCAAGGATTTGAATTAATTTTGATAGTCACTGCATCCCGTCATTTGTTTGGAATAATCAGTACAAGTTCAAGTGTGTTCTTTAGGTCACGGTGAGATTATTTATATTGTATATATAGAGAGAGACTATCTAGCCTGCGTTGGGGCATTAGTGTGCAGTCAACTGCGATGTTCAGGAACTATGTGTATGTGAACTAGACAAATTTACCATCTGTTGACTAGCTAGAACTGTTTTGAGGTTATAATTACTGGGCTTTAACTTTAATGGACTTGTTTGAGTTGTACCGCAATTAATCTTATTCTTGAACTACTTTCTTCAATTGAAAACCATTTTTTAAATTTAAATAAGATGTATTATTATTTACTTCCGAGTCACCAATCTATGGCCTGTATCCTAGCAATAGGAAAAACATCCACAGTACATAATCCATTGACTTTTACATTGAACTGAAGTCAAATTTTTAGTTTAAGTTTAAGTGCTCAGTTATCGATTGTTTATAAATTTATATCACATCAAGTGCATGTTGTCTGAGCATTTTTTATGATGAATGTGACTAAATGTTTATCTGGACTTATAAAAATATCCAAACTTTGAACTACCTTTTTAAAAGTAGTAACTATTAAGTATGAAGCTTGTTCCTTTTTCTTTATTTAGAATGCTGTGGCAAAAAAGTTTGATGCAAAAAATCATAATAAATTTATTATATAATACACATAAGACATAAAACCATGATTTGTTCCTTGTTTTCTTCAACTTTTATAACGTAATGTCTGAAGTTAAAGAAAATGTTATTAATTTAATTTGGACTGTAAAAATTATCAATACCTTTTCCGAACTTAGGGTATATTCTTTATCTTTGTTTTCTGTGCTGTTCTTGGTCATGCTCATAATAAAATACTAAAGATACTAAAAAATAAATTTCGTCCTCACTAGTTGCATTATAAGTCAAACTCTACGAGAAGGGCGTGAGACAGGCACTCAGTCTTTGCTGACAAGCTCCACTGCGATGATGAAGTACCCATAACATTGGAGTGAAACACAAATTGTCTTCAAAACCTGGCCGTACAAAATACATTGTAATAAAATTGTAAAAGACCAGTAACTGATTTCCATGAACAACTACATGTATTTAATAAGACATTTAATTTTTACTGGCACAAATTGAATTGTTGTGCTGATGGGCCATCATGTTTGCAATTCTTTTTAGAGGAAATATAAACCACTTATTATCATTTCAGGGTCAAGAGAAATACATGCGTCTAATGATGTGATGTACGGTATAATATATTATTTTTAAAATTAATAAATCACGGATTATGTTACATCGCGCCCACTCAATCTCACCTATTATGTGAAAAATTTAGTAATTAGTCCACATGCTGCAATATAGACTGCAAAATATTTGCACCCATTTCTTCTTGTTAAAAGAATTTTGCAAACCTGATGTGTTGTGCACTTCCCCTTGTGTTCTGTTTCTGACCAATTCAGAAATGCTCATTATACAGTTGAAAAGAAAAAAGACTATTACAACACTATTTACTATATATATACATTTTAATTTTTTTTAATAAATGTCAAGTGCCATTGCCCAAGTACACAAAAGAGAAGTTAAGAGATTATGCAGAAAAATGTCAAAAAACAGACAAAAAATTGCTTCAGATTGCACTTAAGCAATGCTTCAACACTAAACAGGGTTAATTTTACCCACGGTTTTATCAATAGCATGCCATACATTTTTTTAGTCAAGAAATTTACTGTGTGTAATACAAAAAGGAATAAACAGCTTAACAATACAATATCTACACAAAAGGTATTAAATCGATCATCTTAAAATGAGCCTATACATGTACATCCATTATATAAAACAATAATAGAAAAATAATATACAATAAGAATTAAAGACAAGTTTAAACAATTCTTTCCCAATAGATAGGACAGCAATAGATTCAGATTGTAATTGCTCTACTCTGGAATATTATGGGCATTCTAATGAAACCTCTGAAGTGCACATACCTTGCATACGAAGGAATGCCTCATAATCAGTAATTGAAACTTTCATACATCTTTTGATACACCAAGTCTATAAGCAAATTAGCTGATTATAATATGTAATCCAAAGATTTGACATGTCACAGAGAGAAATAGAGACTTCATATATTTCATTAGTTAGCCATTAAGGGACTTCACATACTTGTAACTATTACAACCATATGAATCCAATATTATTATATGGATTCATCTGAATGAAATTATAAAACTTTCATTTAAAGTTAAAAGATTTAAAGCCATTGATTTTGGAAGAAGCTACAAAATACATATTTACATTTATCACAAAGTGGATCTTACCCACACAGTTGGAGTGTAGAAACTTGAACTTGAAAGGTAGGGACACTAAGAAAATGGTCCAAATGCTATATACCAAATAGTCAGTCCGGTATTATAAGTTGAAAAACATTTGCAATCAGGACTTCCTCTGAGTTGGTAGGAACAAGGAAGAATAATCATTAAGTGGATTGTAGTAATTATTTACACTTGCTGTAGGTTAATTGGATTTTCTTTGGCCAAAGATAACACAACTAAAATCATTGTAAAGATCTGACTTTCCCATCACCGGAAAAAATTACTCAGTCTGAAAAAAAAGAACTGATCTTGTTTACAATTGCAAAACAATATTATATATATCTCAATGGAATGTAAAAGTAGTGCTCCTTCAGGCCTAAAGAGCATGATTTTATCCCAGTTTTAATAAAAAAGGAAAACAGATTGTGTACTTCCGAGATAAAATCCTACTTTGTCAATAGAAAGTCAAACTAAACTGTTCTGACTCAGAATGCACAGGCTGTTTTTTTCTCCCCAAATGCGTCATATAAAATTAACTGATCCCTCCCTGATAATATTTTCTCCAATTTCACAGAGAGGCAAGACAGTCAGTCAACTGCCACTATTCTTAAAAAACAAAAGAAAGAATAAAGACAAAAAAGTTGATTATACACATGTACCATGCAATCCTCATTAGTGCAGGAAAATGTTTTTTTCGGATTTCAAATCGCCCATGCTGATGAAATATAAAACAATAATGACACACATTATTCAGTTTTCTTTGACATGCCCAATAGCCAAATGAAATTCATCCCAGTCCCGAAAAAAGCACATGAAAAAAACAGCTCAGGTTAAAAAATATGAATATGACAGTGCATAATAATGAAATACACAATGTTCGATGATTAAGACTGCCTGTGAATGAATAAACAAGAAACGTTTAGTTTCAGACTCCAAAAAAATGTATCATTCTTTCAAAATGCCATCCTGTTAAAATGAAGTGATCACTCAAGTGTTGCCTTCTTCTTAAAGGCATTAACATTATGCAAGCTTTCCCCAGGAATTAATTATATGAGGAAAATGACTATAAGATGGAGGCTACAAAAGATTCTATTCCTGACGAACATTAACAGTGATCAAGCATTATATACTGAGTAGCTGAGAATGATAGCCCTAACCCAAAAGCAAAACGGTTGTCTTTATTCCACATCATCTGGTCCACAATCCTGAGTGTTAGAAACTACAGCATCATCTATACAACTAAATGGACTTGTAATAATATTTTCATGGCATTCGCCTGTCTTGGGAGACAATGGAGTATGCACCCTGATCAGTCTGTTATGGAGTTTTGTGTCATTGGTGCAGCAGCGAGAAATCTGCTGGGCATCATTAGTCTTGGAGGGCTTTCTGGTGGCATAGTGATTAAATGGTTACAGCATTGGACTCCCAATTGGATAGCACAAGCTTAATTGCCAGCGACCGCAAAAGCCTTCAGAGAAGACACTGGCTGTACACAGGAAAGCCAGGAATGATTTCATACTTAAACAAACATACATTTCTCTTTTACCAAAGGCTTTGCTATTATAGGTACAAAAACAAAATTTAACAATTAAAACACAACAGTCCCATAAGAAAGGAAAGAATCAAGAGCTTGAAAAGTATAGTGAAGCTCCGTTAAAAAATTTTTATAAAATCCTCTAGAGTAAATTCAAAGTTTGTTGTGAGCAGAGAAATGAAACGGTATGAGTTTTCTTTAATATGACTTTTCATCCAGAAGTCCAAATTCAGTTTGTTCAAGCTGTTTTATTAATGAAAAAGAAGCTAATTTTTCATTAATGCTCTAAATAGAAAAGGGTTACAAATTCAATCCAAAGATATATTATACATGTATGACAGTTTTGAAATATTCAAAGTAAGTCAGGGGGCGTAGTATAAGGTACATTATAACATACATTGAGCAGAATATCAATCAGCTGCGAACTGTAATTCTTGAATTACTTGTGCCATGACAAAAAATAAATAAATAAGAAACTGATTTTATTCATACAGATGCCTTCATTTTCTCCCAGTGAAAAACATAAACATCAGATTCTATCTCTCTCTCTTTTTTTTAGAAAACTTCAGTAATAGTAATAGCACCACTAACTTGTACTTTTTCTACTCCTAAATTACAAGTAAGTCGGGAAGCCTAGAATCTCAATCAGCTGTGAACTAGTTCTTGAAATATTAATGCTATGACAAAAAAATAAATAACTGAAATTATTCCTTTGTACATGTACCTTTCTTTCCCCCTAATGAAAAACATAAACCTACGCACCAAGAAGAGTCACTTGGGAAATGGGTTAATTCACTCATAATAATAAAAACAAATATACTCTGGATTTTTACAGGCCACACTGTGATTAAAATTGTTTTAAAGTTACATAATATAATAACAATACGGTACTAATAAATGCATAAATTATAGATTCCATTTTAATAAAACTTAAAAAGATTGTTTGAACTATTACTTAAATGATATTTTATGCAATGTTTAACAATAATACAATATACATTTATTTTTCATGTAATTGTATGAAGTGAAAAGGATAATTAGTAACAAGTAAATGCATATAACTTATGTTCCAGAATTATGGAGAATACTAAGAACAGGCACCGGAACAAGTATACAGTGGAGTCCATAATGACAACTGTAATAACGAAAACACTGTAGTAACGAGACATTTTTCAATCCCCGTTTTTTATCCTTCTTATCTTTAAGAATAAACCATTGGGTTTAACGACAGTTAGTGGATAATCATCTCGGTAATAACGAGAGATTTTCTATCCTTCCTGGTCACAAAAGTTCTTGCCCTCGCCCCACCCCCACCTCATAGTCAAGTTCCCAGTAGGACACATCTCGTGCTGGCCGTTAACAAAGAAAAACAACGAAAGGCACGTCCTTGTGCGGTGTGTAATCCCCTCTCCCTCCTCTCGTCTTTGCCTCGCTCAAGTGCGCACGGTGCCATAGGCGTTCTCGCCCCGCACATAGTGTGACGCAACCCCCATCACTTCGTCATTTGGGAATAATGAGAACTCGGCAAAAGCGAAAAAATGTGCCTGGGCCGTCCGCTCTTGCTATAACAGTTTCACTGTATTATGGTAATGCAATTTATATGAGAAAAGATCCAACACGATTATAGATCTGTCAAGTAATGATTAATTATACTGAGCACCATTAAAAACGCCTAATTTTTATTTTCTCATAAACGGTGCTGACCGCACTTTATGGTGAAAACTACTCACTGTGCGCCATTGGATATTGTTTGACTTTCCTATGCGCAATGTTTTGGTTGTCTTGACAACTCACTTACAGTTACAGTGCCATGCGTTGTATGTGCAAAATGCACTTTTCAATGTTTTATCATTCATTTTGGCTGTAAAGGCAAGATTATTCTTCCCTTGTCATTCATTTGTGTTTTGTTGAGAAGAAAAGCACAATAGAAGTTCTAAATCTTTTCATTGTAAGTCGTAACACCATGCCAAGATTGAGCAATGATGTGATGCAGTGGCCTCCTTATTCGCCTGACTTGAACCCGATCGAAGAATTATGGGATAAATCATCAACACTGTACAGGAACTGAGAGACGCAATGACTGTAGAATGGATGAACATTCCACAGGCATCACTTGGATGTCTGATTCGTTCACTGAGAACAAGGATATGTGCGACGAGGCAGCCACACACGCTATTGAATCCAGAGCGTATTTTAAAACAGGTAGGCAAGTTAAAGTTAAACATTTAAAAAAATAACACCTTTTCACAAGAAGTAAACACTTTTACTTTTCACATTGTGTGGAGAATATGTATACAATATTTTACACCAAATTGTATTTTAAATGGTTTACCAGTTTTTTTGACAAAGCCAATTTCATTAGGTGAGGCGTTTTTAATGGTGCTCAGTATATCGGGCAGACATGAATACATGTACTTTGAAAATCAAAATATCCAGCATCTTTTTCTTGACCAATGCACGTTTTACTTACAGACAAGTTTTGTCAATCAAGCCTGTTCACATTTCGCAATCATTACCTTGTTTTACACACAAATGTGATGCTTTATATTTATAATCTCTACATTTTTAACGTAACTTTCTCATGATAAATGAAACTATGTTTTACAACATTTTTTTTTAGTATGCATCATGGTTTATATTCTTCATTGATCAAACAAAAAGGAGTCTTTACATCATCTGACAAAAACAAGACTCCAGTAATGGTAGCATATCCCAGAATCAAAAACAGGACTTTCAAGAGTCTATCATCATCAGAATTAAATTCTTTGGGCAAAATTTCAAAAAATATGACATACAGAAAAGTTCCTGATGCTATGCCTTGAAGCAAGCCATGAACAAGGCCTGAGGAGATTGAATTCCACAAGTCAGTAATGACAATGCCAATAGCCACTCCAATGGGAGATGACAAGGAAAACAGGATGATTGATTTTACAGTAGACTTCACAGAAATTCTGCTCTGAACAAGATTCATCCCCAAACTGAAACTTAAAATACATTTGTGTAAAGCTAGGGCCCCAAAAATACTTAAGACACTGGCAATTGTTGTTTGCAGTCCAATGGTTAAGCCTTCAAAGACAGAATGTGCAGACAGGGCAATAAGAAGTATCATTGCTCGTAAGGGTGAATGTGTCTTTTGTCCATGGTCAGCTGTAGAATGTTGGTGATGATCGTCATGGCTATGGGGATTTTCTCCTACTGATGCCACACTTTGGTAATTATGACTTGGACTTTTCTGTTGTATTGCTCCAGATCTTTCATCAGTTGTCCGGAAAGCTGTCGAGTTGTGAGCTTCTGTTTCCTGAAGTATTGGCACAGGCCAGTCTTCCTCCTCATGTACAAGGTGTGGCTCATCACAGAGTCCACCTAAGGAATGGTCACTGTGGTAAGACTCTACTCGTTCATCCTTATCTTCACTCCTATTTGTATTTCTGTTAGCTTGAGACAGCAATGGTTGTCGCACACTATTTGCATTTTCTTTATCAATTTCCTCTGTTGACCTGGTCACTGAATGATGCTCTTTAACAGTTAGTACTATCTGTTCTATCACTAGAATGATAAACAGGCCTATGACCATGACAAACTCAGCGACTGGAAATCCTGTGTAAACATTTGAGCTGAACAAAACTTGAATAAGATTATGTCTTACATTGGGTAGCAAGTCCAGAAAACAGGTTGCAAGAAAGACACCCGCAGCGAAACAGCTAAGAAAACTTAGTAATTTTTTATACATTACTGCCCTTTTTCTTTTTTTCTCCCTTTCTTCTTCGTAGACTGTACTGGATGCAACATCAGTGCTTTTTCTGATAAACTTGACGAATAATACAGGTAAAATTCCAAAGAGGAATGTCATGAACAGCAATCCAAAAAGGATGCACACTTTCACCAAGTCAAGAGAAAAAGAAATCCCCATGCTGCTAGAGTCCCCTCTCACCGGTTGTCATGGATGTCAAAGAGATCTGTAAAAAATACCATAACACAAGAAAAGTTACGTCATGTCAACAATTTTGATGCAATGATTTGAAACCAACCAACCATATATTAAAATCCACAGATCAATTTTATTATAAACACATCACAGAGCATGTCTAACTTACTTCAGATCCTCACGTCATAAGTACAAAATAAACTTTGACTAACCAAACAGACTCAATCATAATTATGTGAATGCAACTTACTGAGTCAGACTACTGCAGGTTTTTTTTTATGCTTTTATGCAAACAGTTTGCAATGCAAACTGCACAGAGACATCTCATTTTGACTGCTGCAGTTGGTATTTAGTCTTTGCAGCTGTAACATTAAATATGCCTTAGTGGGTCCTACAGTTGTGGCTGTCAACTTTTGCAATTAATTTGAATGCTCAAACTATGGAAAAAGAAGTGCCAGTCGTCCTTATAAATTAAGGCAGCAAGTACATTGGCAGGTAGATGAAACATGGCCAATCTACCCTCAATCTGATTTTTCCGAAAAATTAAAGACAAGATGATTAGGCTATTATATTATATACAGTAACAGGCAAAATTCATAAGACCAACAGTAAAAAGAAAAGAAAACAAAAAACAATGGAGCAAAGATGAAGAAATGAATATAATTTTTATAGCAAAAAAAGTTGAAGGACTTGGAACGGAATTTATTCTTACATTTCATAGGAAAATAATAAAGGTGAGAGATGCTGATAATGCTGATATTGGTAAGAAAACATGAGATAAATTTAACCGTTACACTTTTATACTTAAATCCAGTCTGAGACGATATGTCAGGGACTTTTAGACCTATACATATGAATACTTATGATTATCCATCCTTTAAAAATAGCTTCCAGCCTGGACTTGGGTACAAATTTTCTTTGTCTTTTCCAACATTATATGATGTATTTGAAGGTATGTGTTTTCCTTCATATTGTATTATAAGTTCACTTAAATCTAGATCTAGATGTGTAGACCATTTTTCAACATTTGTTGATAGGTATTGTAATAGTCCTGTGATATTATTGCGTAATTCTCAAGATGATTCAAAATAAACCATCTGAGTTCAGATTCTATATTGAACAGAAAAGAATAAAAATGGGAAGGATTTTCATACGTGGTACCCTAGCAAACCTAACCCTGACTCTTTTACATATACAACGATAAATCTACTTTAAATGGTGAGCGAAGTTCAGTAGAATTTTAGCAATGGTACTGATGGAAATCCTCCCTAAAAATGAATTTGCATGAAACTAATGAAAACATTTCTGTCTCAAAGGTAAGAAGCCAGCTTACATGACTCGTTCAACTTGTAAGAGTTGTAAGGATTTTATTTAATTGAAAAATAATTCCTAGCTCTATATTATTAATAATAGGACAATAAATATGAAGGTGGACTCACCAATTTGTTTAAAAAAGAAAAATCAAGTTTACCTTTCTAGGCTATCACGTGCCGGTCAGGCCAATTTTGTCAGTTGAGAGAAAAAAGAGAGTAGGCCTAGAATCTAGATATCTAGATCTATCTTCGTCAATCTTCATAGATTTGAGATCTTTTTTAACATCTGCCAAGTCTAGATCTAAGCCTAATCTATTAAGTAGTAAGCATTTAACAACTTGATACTCCTTATTGTTGAATCGTTAAACTTAGAGCTAGATTCTAGATCTAGATCTAGAGTTTGACGCCTCGCCTTTACTTCCACTCGTTGAGGAGAAATTGATGGTCAGCTGACCTCAGCTGACTCCCTCAGCTGACTTCTGTTAGTCTGCATCAGTGGGCATCACGCTCAAGAGATAAGCTAGATTTCTAGATTCTCAGGCCAACATTCTATATTTATATTACCTATAAATCTACATGTAATACCGTTCATGAAACTCACCCTAACTTCTGGAATGTAAGCAACGTATTTGAAGAGTTCGGAAAGGGCTTCCACATTCCTTGAAAACAAGTCACAGGGCCCTAGTTTATTGTTGACTTTCGTTTCGAAAAGTGGAGTAGTAGGCCTACCTTCCAAAATTTAAGATTTCTCTATTTTTCCCCTTGATGTGTCTAAAAATCCACTAAAAATGGTCAAAAGTTCGATAACAAAAGACTAAAATTCTCCACTCCTTTTTGAGGTCTTTAGCTCTCGATTTGTTGAGACGCCGTGCGAAGAAACAACCTTTTGCCGGCCGTGAAACAGGTGGCTTCGAAGACACGAACAATGTGCATAACCTGTCTGTGACAGCAACTGCTGTCTAGGCGAGTCGCCATAGAGACATCTGGGGCGGCTCGGTAGAGTTTATTTTACGTCGGTTTTCCAGTTTTTCCGGTTTTCTGTTGCTCTCAGGTCTGATATCGCCGACGGGCCAGGGTTGAAATATGGGTCTCCGAGATAAGGTAGAGAGTGGTACGATGGACAGCAGCATGAGTGACAAGTTAATTAGTGCTGGAATATGACGGGTTAGTTGACCGGGGAGCGAGCGTCCTTGTGACACGTCCTAAATACTTTATTATTTCTCAGTGGTTGTGTGGATGGGTTTCTTGTAAAGTCTTGCCTTTTTACTCTTTTGTCATCTCTCCCTCCCCCCCCCCTCCTCTATCTTATGTGTATCCCCCCCTTCCCCCCCTTCTATCTCATGTGTAGAATATTTGTCCATACATGTATACCCATTGAACACAGTAAATGTCGAACCCTTTCCAACTAAAAAAAAATGAAATAAATGCAATAAATGAAATGCTCTGTCTCGTTGTGTGACTTTCTTTAACTCTCATTATCTCTTTTTAATCTTTTCTTCACTGTTTTGTTGGTTGCCGTGCTTCAGTTTTTTTTTTCTTTTGAAAACCTCTATTTAATGGGTTTTGTCAACTTGGTAAGTGAGGGTTGTCATTTCTTCAATTTTTGGTGCTTGGGGGTTTCCGGGGGAAATAAAGGGGAGGGGGGGATCCTCAAAGGGTATTAGCCGACTTCATAGAAAAATGTCGTACTCTTTGCGAGAAAAAAAAGGGGGGGGGGTGAAAAAAAAGGGACGTGGGTGTTAGGCTAGGACAATAGCATTGAAAAGCCTCCATTGCCAACTGAAAAGAAATCTACATATTTTTTCAATAAAATCCGCAAAGTTGGAAACTTTGAGTATATTAGGGTTTTTAAAAAGCGGGTGCATCCAAAAGATTTCACAAAACAAACATCAACAAGGGGTCGCAGCAACCGGTGGACAGAGAAGGGGAGGCACAACACGTTACAACAGGATCAAGTAAGTTCACATTTTAGATGCTTTCTCCGGAAAATTGTACAGACATGCTACACTAGTCAGCGCAAGCTGTTAGGACATAGAATTATCAAGCGTAAAGGCAAAAACGTCTTGCGAACTGGAATATAATTGATAATTAGGTTCTAGATCTATGTAGCCCATGATTTTGATTAGGCCTGTACAGTAAAAATAGATCTATAATAAAGATCAGTTGCGTATTTTTCAATTGGAATTAAAGGTGTAGGGTAACTCTGATTATAATTTATTGTATAGAGTCTAGGTATATTATAATATCTAGTATATTTTGCAGAAGATTATTCGGAGGCGCATAAAAGAAAAATGACTCCTACATAATAGATAGATCTAGGCCCTATCTATACCTACTCTAAAAAAATACTACGGCCTAGGTCATATGTAGAAAAAATCTATCTTTGTCTACACTATTCTAATTAGATTTAGTAATCTAGATCTAGATCTAGATTCTCATATATGCTTTGTTGAATTATTTTCTAGGTCTAGATTCTAGATAGAGTCTAGATATAGAATCTAGATTTTTAGATCTAGTATCATTCACAAGTTTATTTTTTTATGACAATTCAAAATCTTTCTCAACAGTAAAGCACAGAAAAGCAGTCCAGTGGTGTGTGCAGGGTAGGACGTACAATCTGGAGCTCAGATGGATTTTACTATCACCAGTTTGCCTCCTGAGATTCTGGAGAAGGTCTTCCTTCATCTTGACACCCAGGCTCTGTCTGCTTGTGCGCTTGCTGAACCTCTATTTGCTGACCTGATTTACTCTTCGCACTTCCTGGATGAATATTGTCGAACATCTCTCTGCTCTTCTTGGGTTACTGCCGCAGATGTTTGCAATGCCAACATTGCTGTGCCATATGAATTTTGGTTCTGGGCTCATGTCACCATGAAAGTAAGGCATCAAAACTTAGTATATTCTAGATTCCAGCTAATATGAACAATCTTTGGAGACATAGAATATAAAAACTTTAAAGAAGTTAAAGTTAATGAAGTTGAATAAAAAGGGACGAAAGAAAATAATGGCTGGTATTATCAGTGCACTGAATTATCCTGACAGAGTAACAAGTCAATATATAAATTATATACACATAAAATCAATGGCATAAAAGAACTTTTTTTCTTAATTTTACAAAAACTGGTACATAATAAATAAAAACGAAGTTACAAGAAAACGACACATTTAGTAAAGTAGACCCTTAGATTGGGAGTCCAACATTCTAAATGAATTTTTTTTTTCTTTTTCAGCTTGAAGATATTGGTCAATCCAACATAATCTTCCATAATAAATATCTGACAAAGATTGGAACCCTGAGGCATATGTACATAATGTGGCTGATCTGTGGTCTTCGTCCCACTTTTATGGCCTCCCATGCCCTTCTGAATGATATTTACTCACTTCCGTTGACAGTAGATGAAGTATTTAAAGATACTGGAAAACCTAAGCCTGTGGTGACTGATACACTTGTCAAAACATTTTTGGCTCTGCCAGAAATAATGGACTTAACCTGCGGCTCCCTGGATTTTTTCAGCATGCAGGCAGGTAGCACATCAAGTCTTTGTATGGACATTGTTCTAAATGAAGGAATTGTACCTAAGCTGCCGATAGGATTCAATTCTCTCTTCAGTGTGGAAATTGTTTCTGCTTCTGTATTTGGTAAAAATCCTGCTCTTCTCATTCTTATTGGGGAGAGCATGTGGGTGCTGTGGCTGGGATTTTTGTTTAAATCTTTTGATCAGCATGAGAACACGCTTGCAGAGACATTGTTTTGTAAACATTTCAGGCACACTGATGAAATATCAACCATCAGATATCATGCCCATCATTCTCTGCAAGATCTAAATGGATATGTTTACAGCATGAGGACTTGCCTGTTTTGCCCATTGATCACAGGAAAGGGTTCTGAAACATCCAGCTTGATAATAAGTCTTGCTCAAGAGCATCACAGAAGTCTGCAAAAAAAGTTTGACCTTACCCTATATGAAAATTGCCTTGGTTTGGCCAAGAAAATTAACTACAAAATTTCCATTGGAGGCCTGAACTGGGAAAAAGTGATGAGCATTTTGAATGCAAAGGCTGGTCATAGTGCACAGCTCAATAAATACATTATCGATTTAATGAAAATAGATACAGTCAAGACTAAGAAAATAAGCATCTCCCAAAACTTGTCATATGTGATATCAAAATGTGTTTTGGAGCGGATAACAAGCTTGTTTCGAAACGAAATCCATTTTTGTGCTATCAACCGTTTTTGTCATTCTTTTCTTTGTGGATGCTTAGAGTCCTCTCTTTCTATTTGGAGCAGCACAGATGACCGTGTTGATAGGTGTGTTTCAGAGAAAATGAAAGATGGGCTTCAGTCACCTCACATGTGGCCTCTTCATATTTTATCAGCTGCCTGCCAGGCTGTTCCAGTGCTTGTTGAAGTACTGGAGTCAGACATTCACATGATGACCTACAGGGGCATGAAATATGTTATCCCGTTGTCTATGCAGGGCCAGGTAAATCATTTCCTTCAAACTGCAGGTTTGATTCTCACAAACCGTCCCCCCAGCAAAGTAAGATGTCCACCTTTGTTCAAACAAGTTCGTCTTTGGAGTGTAGAAAGTCTTATTTAATGATAGACAGTTCTGTTCTGTCATTATTTCATCAAATGCGATTGCCACTCCCAATTGCCTTAGTAAGTAGCTTTAAAGTCATGTATTTATTTAAACTTCAAATTTTTAAAATTGATCTCACTGAAGTTTCAGCAAAATATGTCTATCTTTCCTAAAACAAATTTATGTGTGGAAAATAGAAATGTCAATTATGTGTTGAAATAGCACTTTGTCGTTTCTTTTTTATTCTGTTCAATTGTTTCATTTAAGCTGAATTTTTAAAAGTGCAATCTGTTTAAACTTTAACTCTGGTAATGTACATTTTGTGATTTGTAGTTTTAATTTTGTATACAATTTTTTTGACATAGCCATCCGTAACATATTTTTAAGGCAAGGATAAAAAATGAAAGTTTTAAAAAAGTGGATGTATATGTCTCCAAGCACAATTGTGAGTAACACGTGATTCTGCATTATATCTGTTTTACAATACATGGTCTTATCGAATTTTACTTTAAAGAATGAGTTATGAACCAGCGATTTTAACTTTATCATGAAGTATGTTGTTATTGTTATAAATGTGGGGTAATTTGTTTGTACATTATTAAAGAATATCACTATTTTTTAAAAACTTGGAATCGTGACCTACACATGACCATTTTTGTTGTCTTTCTTGTGAAATGCAATATTAACTCTTTTAGCTTGCTTGGTAAAGATGAATATGGATTTGATGAACTGCCAAAGAGATTTCAAAAATTCAAAAGTACTGTTTTTAAATGTTCATTTGTCCATCTGCATTATGTCATTTCTGTTGGTAATTACTACACAATGATTTCTAATTGTCTGTTTTGAAGGAACAGGTTGACTAATATTTGCCTTTACAGAAGCATCCTTGCAATTTTTAGGTACGTTTCATGCTTTGTCACATAAACGTGTCTCTAATTTTGGCTGTAATTGTGAAGTCATAGTAAGCTTGCAGTCAATGTCATTTCTACAGTCTTTCATTTTCAGCTGTTGTGCCATTTAAAAATAAAATAATTGTTTGATCAGAGTATTTTGTCGATTTCAAAGATGCAGATAATTATTGATCTCTCATAATTCAACTTTTTCTTCTTTGATGTGATTTCAGTAACATATTTAATTTGACATAACTCCTGATGGCTCATTGTAAAATCCATAATATTAATAATAACAAAAGCAACTAATGCAGAAACATAATTAGCTTCACAGAATTTTACGAATTTTGAATGATTTAAGTTTCAAGATTTATAACAATTTTAATACACTGTAATTTAACGCTTCTGAAACCATGTCATCAAATATTTCCAAAGGAAGCTAACACTGGTAGGAGTGGTGGTGCAAAGTAATGAAGATGAGTTGCAACATAAAAAAAATATTCTCATGCTTACCACCATTTTTCCTGTAACTTAAAGTAGATCTAAATGTGTTTATTTTTTATCGGAAAACACTAGTAATTGTTTAATACATCCAGTGCTATTTATACCAGGCAGTATATCAATACGGACAATATTATCTTTCTGTAAGCTTGTACAGTCCAGGAATACAATTTTTTTGTTTTGTTATGGTGAACTTTTTTGAGCATTCCTTCTTTTTTTTGTCTTTCTTTTCTACATGTCATCCGCATCATCAACATCACCTATCACCTGTGGGGTTTGGGTCATCAACCACAGTCTATCTGAATTCTATGTTCTCTGTGAGGCCCATGTAGAACTGTGGGTTTTATATCAGTGACCTTTTGGTATCAGCATCTGTTGCTTGTACAAAAAGATTCAGACTGGTAGCACAACATACATTATGTAATTAAACTGCTTTGAATCTCAAGTATTTTTTTGACAACTCTATTAGTAAATCATGCATGAAGATAAATTATATAATATATATTTTAAAATATCTTTTTAGAAGTATAATATTTGATACATCTAGCTTTTAGTTAATAGACAAATATACATTTAGTATTCCTCAGGCATGAATTTGTGCAGTAGATCTATGTATGTTTGTCACATTTTAAATGATTTTCCGCAAAAAAAGTTCAAATAGGAAATGTCTCTTCGAAACCCCTTGTATATTTGTTATTTTGTATAACTGAATTTCCATGAAGAAGAAAATTAGATGTACCAAATCTGATGCATAATGTCTTTCATGTTTGTGTGATCTTGAGTAAATTGTGATAGAGTACAGACATACATGATGTGTAGATTGAAGACAATCTTTGAATACATACTTGTTGAGTTTAAGACCAGCTTTTCCAATTCTAGTCTATGCGTAATAAATATTTAATTATAAATTTGTTTCTTTTTCATGACTAAAATGTATTTTGCTATGTCACAGTTCAGAAACATTTAACTACCTGTAATGAAAAACCCTTTCAGTATGGTTTCAGATGTATTGGCAAAAACAAAACAGGCCAATTAAAATGTTTTATTTTTCAAAACTGGGGCCAGCTATTTAAAATACAAGGCAGCAGTCTTATCTCAAATTGTTTATACTTGTAGACATGTGACTTACCAGTATAAATTGTTTATATTTTACACACTCTTTTATTAATACTCAAAGGGAGAAGAAATAACATACACTGTATTTCAGATTTCAGTGCTTTTGCACTGTAATGAGATTTTAGTGAAGCATGGGTTCTCTACTCTAATAGATTCTATATCATTCTCAAGTGTAAACTACTTATATACCAGTACATTCCCAGATATTTTGTTTGTTTCTGTTTTCTCATTCTACACAATTGATTTAAATCAGATGCTGAAAGGCAGTTATTTTTTTTTTCTTAAGTAGTGAATATTATGGAATATACACTTTTGTGCATGAAAATTTGTAAATGTTTGAAAATATGATCTGAGCTGAATAATTTTTTTTCATTTAAATACTTACTTACTTACTTTATCTGTCCCCAACTCTACCTTTCGGTGAATGGGTTTGTTTTAAT
>JBDFRD010267402.1:0-10912 GCA_039654405.1 Bullina lineata
TCTCTCTCTCTCTCTCTCTCTCTCTCCCTCTCTCCCTCCCCCCCCCCCCCACTCTCTCAGCCGCGCGTCATTGAAATATAATTCAAAGTAATACATTAACTATGAGCCGAGAAAGAGCTCCCGCTCCCTATGTTCTTACGCGAGATTGTCGTCTCCGTTGACATTCTTGGCAATAATTATGTGTATTCAGTGTTTGTTCTCCTGCCTCAGACGCGGTTGAGCAAAGACCGCCACCAGAAAGGGCAAATTCACACACGAAAACGGGTTTTTATGCAGTGAATGCAGTGAGGGGTTACAATGAAGCGAGGGCGTGGGATTGGGTGGGCAAGAAAAGAAGCGGACGGGGAGAGAGAAACAGACAGAAATAGAGTCAGATACGCACAGCAACAAAAGGTCAATCGTATACACGTAAACAAATGACAGCGTCAATCGTTCTCTGAATACGTCTATCTTTGCCGAGAATGCAAAAATAAATGACACACAACAAGGGTGACACAGAGTAAGAGAACTTCACATGAGATGGTCCCTGTCTTGTAACGTCCATTTCATGTGAAGCTCTCTTACCCTTGTTGTGTGTGACGTCCATCTCATGTGAAGCTCTCTTACTCTTGTGTGTCATTTATTTTTGCACTTTCAGCTTCATCGCAGCCCTCATTTTTCCATTTCACTTTGCTGAGAAGTAGTGCCCTCACTATTCAAAAAGGCTGGGAATCATATTTTCTGGGGCATTTCATTGAAGGGACTACATTTTCTAGTCAGTTCAATACTAAATTTCATAAACAGATGCCTGAAGCACGTACTTAAGATCAGATGGCCCGAGACAATACCAAACGAAGAGTTGTGGAGACGCACAAAACAAACCCCAATAATGACCCAAATCAAGAGAAGAAAGTGGGATTGGACACACTCTCAGAAAGCCTGAAAATAATACATTGTGTGTATCACCCGACAAAGCCTTGAGTGGAACCCACAGGGAAAACGGAAAGTCGGAAACCTAAGCAGACGTGGCGAAGAAGTATTGAGGCAGAAATCAAGACCGCTGGCATGTCGTGAACAAAGCTGAAAAGAGATGTCGAAAAACGAGTCCGATGGAAAAGTGTTGCTTTGGCCCTATGTTCCTCCAGGGATACAGAGGCATAATCATAACTCAAAAGTAAGTCACCCTGTAGCTTGAGACAAGGTTATGGGCCTACATTGCGTAACCCCCCAACCAGTTTCAGCCTTTCACCCAGTCCATGAACTGTAAGGCCTGCAATTAGTAACGAATGTAATAAAAATCACTGGTGCATGAAAGAGCATTCGTAATTTTACTTTGCCCTTCAACTTCAGCACTCCCCTAACCCCTTTTTTCCTCACCTGGCCAAGGTGTGACAGTGCTCACCACCCACCTGTTCCTGTCATTCCATTCCATCCAATCATATGCTTCGTAATTTGGACTAACGTTTCAATGGCCTGTCGCAAACTTCAAAGACAAAGAGGGCATAGACATTACTTTAACTTAAACACTAAAAATACTTTGGCGTTGGCCTGGGGCTGATGATATTACATGTACATGTATTGAAATTGAGAGATGAAATAGGCCCTAAAGTTTTATTGCCCATTCCATTTCCGTGCAGAAGTTTTTCTCCTCTGTCTGAGGCTCTTGGTCATTCTGGTTGTTTTCCCCAACAAAATGGCGTCTCCAGTATCCCTCGAACATTTTTTCTCGACCCAAGGAGTTTGAGGAATGCGTGTTGGGAGTTGAACCACAATTAAATTAAATGAGATAGGAACAAGGAGAGGTATTATAAAAAAGAAAATCATTACTTGTATTTATGTAAAGTTCCTGCAGGACCTGATCGGCCTAGAGAAGGAACTTATCATTGTATTGCTTAAGTAGGATAAAGCAAATTAGATTACCGGTATGCTAAATCACGTCCTAGGCAGGATGTTAATCTGTCAGATTTACTTCCCCCGGCAGAATAGGCTGTACCTAATTTGCACCTGGTAAGGGAGAGTAAAAAATCTTGTAAAGTTGTAAAGTGTCTTTCCGAAGGACTAAACACTGCAGGTTAGTCAGCCAGGATTTGAAAGTCATTGAGAGAGTAGAGAGATAATGCTTTGAATGCGTAAGCATGACATTGTTCCAGTTTTTGTAATGATTATGTGTTGTTTTTTCAAGAATTTACACATACTCATGTATTATGTGTAAACATGTACATGTACTTGTACATTGTATTAAACATCTTCTATGAACAGAGTCCAGAGACAAGCAGCAGGATGAGGGTTTGGACCATAGCCACAATGAGGACAAGACTTCTTGACACCACAGACAAAAGGGGAGAAGATGGGATATTTAGCTTTTTTTAGTATTCAGCCTCTTGTTTGTTTTTTGAAAATCATCACAAAGCCTTGTGTGTTCGTAAGCTTTGAATTTGAAATATACATGTATATACTTTTATAATGTGTGAGCTTTCGGTATGAAGGAATGTGTTGGTCATTCTTGGTGGCCTGTGAACTGTGAAGGGGTCAGCGAGTTTTGAATTTGAAAGTGTAAAAATTGCTTGTTTCCATGCGTTTTGCAAGTGTCAATGCGTTTTGTCTAAATATTTAGACATTTAATAATCCTATTTAAGTCTTTTGTAGTCCAACACACGTCAGTCGAACTCAGATTCCTTGAACAAAACTTGTCATTCTAACTTCTATTGTAAATGTATTTACTTCACACATTCGTCCAACCTTTTCACAGAATTCTCAAAATAAATTCTGCTGGCTAACCATTACGCCGGAATTTCCTGTTTCAATTCGTCTCTTCAAGGCCAGTAAAACACCCAAATTGTTGAGCCTAGTCTACCATAGGCCTAGTCATTAGTGTTTGGGAACGTAATGTCATTCTGTACACTGTAGCTTGCGTCGATTTTTAGTCAATGAGCTGTGAGACCTGTGGTTATGAGTGTCAATATAAAAATCACAGCTGCATGAAAAGCTTAATCGCAATTCCACTTTGCCCTTCATAACCTCCCCCCGCCCCTTTTTTTTTTCTCTCCGCCTAAGTTGTAAAAAGCTGCACTGCAAACTCATTCCTGTCATTCCATTCCATCAAGTCATATGCTTCATAATTAAGACTATCATAATTCATAACCAGTCACAAATTTCCAAAGATAAAGAGCATGTGGACATCACTAAAATTAAAACATTCTTTCTCTACTCTGTCTCCCTTGACAAAACAGCATCTCATATATTCCCTGAATCGCAGATTTCTCAAACAATATTTTTCGCAACCCAGTGTTCGACAAATATGTGTTAGACTACATCATGTAGATCAACATTCTTTAGTCAAGCAAAGAGATAAAACTCGGCATAATAAATTGCAAGAGAGAGAGAGAGAGAGAGTCTAAACTTCCAATTTTTGTACAATTTACTGGTACCAAGTACCATTGTTGAAAGATGCATTATTGTACACTATGTTGTCATACTTGAACAGTAAAGAATATTTTTCCTCATCACGTGCGTCTTCGTTAATTTTCCAATGTTTGCCTGCTCTCAGAATGGGTAGATCAAGATTGTGCATCAATGATGTAAATTTATATATATAAATACATGTACATGTATGTTGTGAATGTGAGTTAGTAAAGTTCCTGAAGACCTATGACTCTGAGGCTAAGAGAGCTGAAGCTTAGCCCACTTTTGGTAGTGTGAAGATGATCGGATGATTTCTACATCATTTCCTAGACCAGACCCTAGTATGTCATAATCATAGGCTTACTTCATGACTCATGCCTGTACCTGGTTCGCACCTGTGCGGGGAGAAGAAAAATGGTGTAAAGTGTCTTTCCCAAGTTGAACCAAAACTCTTAGGAGTCCAACACTGTAACCATTCGGCCACGTCACCATAATATTGCGTCAAAAAATGTTCTGAGGAGTGCATTGACACTTTACATTGGAAAATTTTCAATTCAAGGAACCAAACCATTTCTGGTTTTCCATGGATTTTCTGCTTTTTATTCACTCATTCCTCATGAGTGGAAGATAGTACATTTTGTAATTTCTCTACCTTTTTATTTTTTTTTTTGTTTCTTGAATTTTTTATATTTCTCAATCAGATTTAGAGAGCTTCTAGTTTACTTCTAAATTATTCTCCATCCGCATGAGACCATCTCCTAAATAAAACAGACCTTTTGTAGATCTGTGGCGTTGTGGCCGAACGGTTAGAGCGCTGGACTCCTAATCCAAGGGGCTAGGATTCAAATCCTGGAGATGATCATGTTGTGTTCTTAGAAAAAATACTTTACATCATTTTTCCCCTCTCCACCATGGTGCGAATTGGGTACCGGCAGATACTGCTGGGGAAATAAACCTATGACAGACTAGCATCCTGTCCAGGACTAGGAGATGAAGTTAATTCATTTGTTCTGCTTCACGCTACCGAAACCAGGATAAGTTCCAGATCTATGGTCCTCATGGCCTTGAAGGACCTTTCCTTTTTTTTTTTACTTTGTAGATCCATTTCAATCTCAAACTTTGCTCAAAAACATTTTCAGACTTGACTTGAAATTTCATCGTCATCTTACCTGACATTTTTGTCGATTGCCAAATTTGTTAACTTGAAGCTTTGATGATAAGATAACCAATCTGGTCAATATTAAGAGATAATTTTTTTTTAGTTGGGAAATTAAAAATTAAATTGAAGGAAGACATACGTATAGTCCATTTTAGATATGATTAATATCAAGAAAATATCTTTTATTACACTGCAGCTTGCATGGAAACAATCACTGAAAAGAGCATAAACGAAGTTTATTGTCCAAAAAATCTTTTCATTGTGATAATTACAGCAATACCACCACACGCTCAATTGTAACATCTTTGTTCCATTTTTCTCTATGATTCTGCCCTTTTCAACTTTTTTAATATGAATGTGACACAGAGATAAGATTGTACAGTAGTCGCCGCCTAAGTGCGCGCTGTGTAAAAGCACGATCCGGTTAAGTGCACGCTTTCGTCATTTGACCGATTTTTTACGTATATAATCGCATGTCTAAGTGCACGCTACTACGCATAAGTGCACGCTCTAGTCACCAGAACACGGCAACAGATTCCAGCCAAATCGGCTCGCGACTGTAAAATTAAATAGTGTGAAGCCTAGATCTAGATCTAAATGGTCCAACTCAGATCACTTGCGTACCACATGGCCATGCGATGCAATAATATTACGTCTTTATTCAGAAGAGCTTAGTCCTGTGTCGGATGGAGGAAAAACATGTGGGGCGGGGGGGTGGGCGCCCGAAGCGGTGAAAAGGGGTGGGTGGGAGAGTTTGACAAGGGCAGGCTAGGACTAGGAGCATCGCTTCTAATTAGAACAAAAGCAGAGACTGCTGGTCATTTTAGGTAGATCTACGAGCTATAAATAACAACCAATGATTAGAAGGGAACTGTCCAAGGGAGGTAAATCAACAGAAATATCCCTCATATTGCTTTGGATCGCGTAAGAGCACGCTTCGCCTAAGTGCACGCTTAAGCTTTCTCCCGAGCACCGTGCACTTAGGCGGCGACTACTGTATATTAAGTACAATGTATTACATGTGCATGTATTAAACGTTTGCTCTTGGTCTGTTAGTAATTCAAAACAATAAGTACATTATTACAATTACACATATACATACACGAACGAAAACAGTTTCTAGCACTAATATAGATCTACACAGACTTCATGTAGGTCTATTTTACTCTTGCGAAAATTATTTTGAACTCGTACTTTTCAAAAGGACCTCAGGTAACTATGGAACAAGAAGAGAAAGTTAACGGTATACTTTATCTGCTCATGAGTGTCATTGCGAATAATTTGGAGGTTCCCCCGATCCTTATCAAGATCTTTTGAATCTTGTACATTTTAATTATAAAACTGTAGTCTATCGCATGCTTCAAATTTTACAAAATCAATAACATGTTTTTAATGTTTGAAACGGTACAATATGAAAAGTGCAAGATTACTAGATTTAGATATAATATATTCTATAGATCTCCTGTTTTAATATTCATTTTTTTAACAAGCAAACCAAAACAAAAAACAAAAACAGAAACCCAAACAAACTGCAAAGCACAAGGACATTTTAGACAGCAGTACTGGCACAACATGTTTCACAGCAACAGCTTTTACTCGTGAGGATGTGGCGTGCTGGTCTTGGAAGTGTTCCACTTGACTTCTTCTTAAGTCTTAATCTCGATTAAAAAGATTTTCACAAAAGTGTCACTCCGTCATCAAAAAAAACGACTTCTTGCTCCTTCTTTTTGCCCTCCCTCCCTCCCCCCCCCCCCCTTTTTTTTTCTCTCTTTATGTTTCCTCTTCTTTTCTCACGACAGAAATAAAGAAAGGTTCTAGACAAAAATCGAATATAAAAATTGATGTTAAGGTGGAACTCTTCAGAGTCAGATCACAATAACGTCTCCGCGAGCAGCTGCTGGCAAGACACTCAAAGCCAATGCAGCGGACTCACAATGGTTTTGCCCACACAGTTGCAAGTTTGCAGCAAAACGCGGCGCACGCTTCTCAATACTCTTATTGAGGAAAAATAAATTGTCTAATGAATGGGAACAGCGAATTAAACGTTAGGGCCATGGTGTTATTTCCATTCAGTTTGGATCTTTACCTTTTCCTAAGGGCTGGGTGAAGCGATCATTTATGCAATGGCCTCTTACCCTCGCAAAGCTGACACACCTTCCTTTTATCATGGAAAGAGATCGGCCGTTTGCAAAAGTAAAAAAAAAAAAAATATTATGCAATCATACTTTTAGACCTGGACGCTTTGAAAAGCAGACGGTTGCTGGAGGTTTTAGTGCCTTTGTCAGATTTCGAATCTTTTTCCTGGCATGGGTCTTTTTATTATCCCCCCCCCCCCCCTTTTTCCCCCCAAGAATATCTACATTAGTTTAGCCTAAGAGAGCAAACTGTGGTTATAGATAGGCATTGCCATGTAACATGAACATAATAATTTGATTTAGACTACTTCAACGAATTCATAAAATTGGCGTTAGGACTTCATGACGACGACATGTGCATTCTTTAATTAATTTAATATCGGAATTAACTTCAGTACGGTAGTTCGACTGGAATCTGGTAAACACTTTTTCTGGTTCCTGTTCTAATGTTAAAGAATTTCTACTGACTCATTGATCTTTGGTCCAGAAGTGACCCAATTATATTCTGGTGGGAAAGTAAACCTACATTAGGCTGGCCGTGCTGTCTTGATGATTTAAACTCATCTTATCTACTTCTCGCTATATTGAAGCCAGAATATGATCCGGCTCTTAGGGCCAGAATGCCTTTTGCATTTAATCTAAGCCCATGAAGAGCGTCACACTTAGAACCAGAAGATCCACATAGCATATCACTTGCTACGAAACAATACAATGTTGCAGTGATCAATAATACACTGCTGTAGTGGCATTGCCATTATAGTAGGCATTGCCGTCGCTTCTCAACTGACAAGATCATGAAGGCACAATAAGTGATGAGACGAGAGAAATTTTGAAAAAAACAAACATGAATAATTCTTCCATAGTTTTCTCCCGGACTAAAATGCAAGTATAAGTATAACTATACATAATTTGTATTATTTTACTTAAATTTGACACATGAATCAAAATCAAGTAAGCGATAAAGTAGTTTTATTTAGAAATGATGATGAAAAGCTTTCTTTCGTTTATGATAATTAAACAGAATAAAAAAAATATTGACAAATTTACTTGTTGATGTTGACAGACATTAAACATTTAAATTACCCGTGCTAGAGATGTACAGTATAAACTTTTCATCACCCGTTATAATTATAGGTGTTCGGCTTTGTACAGTCGCGCAAGTTTTCTTGGCTTTTGTTGCTGTATGGCACGTGAAGGAAACATGAACGTTTCAAGATTTGAATTCCTCTAAAATTACCAATAAACTGTGATAAAATGCTTTGCTCATTGTTAGAGTGTACCAATAACATTGCCCTGCACTTTGTTCAAAGCAACGTTTATACACAACACACACACACACACACACACAGACAAACAACCTAAAACTTGGTCCCAATTAATACGGCTCTAGAAGTGGAAACGGTGGGGCGATGACCGAATGGTTAGAGCGCTGACTCCTAATCCAAGGGTCCAGGGTTCGAATCCGAGAGGTCACCGTGTTGTGTCCTTGGGAAAGACACTTTACACCATTATTCCACTCCCCACCCAGGTGCGAGTTGGTTACCCGCATATTCTGCTAGAGAAGTAGCCTAAGCCTCCGACAGACTAGCGTCCTGCCTAGGAGATGATGTAAAAATAATCTGTTCCGCTTCACGCTACCGAAACTGGGATAAGCTCCGGCTCTATGGGCCCCATAGGTCTTGAAGGAACTTTACTTACTAGAAGTGGAAACCCTGGCTGGTGTGGAGGCCAACACCACTACATGACATGCATTTTTCTCTCAAAGACCCAGCCAGTGAACTGCTGGTGACAATTGCTTATTAATACGCCATCGGAATGACGAGCCAAGTTCAATCATTATATCAGAAATTCTGTTTTCACAGAACTCACTCGAGGCATTCTGAAGATGGCAAAAATTATAGATGTGGTAAAAAACTGCTTTTCTTAATAATGGAAAGCAAATTGGTTTCCTTGAGGAAGTATTATGGACGCAAAAGCAGAAAATTCAATTTTGTACGGAATTTTGCTGAATTTTGTGTGTAAATCAGAATGGCCACTGTATTAGAAAATTGGTTCCTATTTGTTGTGTTTGTGTGTGTGTTTTAATGGCCCACATAATAATTCTGTAAAACGAGTGGAATTTAAATTTTTTTTCTTGTTCATCTTTTGCGTGATAAAAGCAAATTTGGGCAAACCAAAGCAGTGCAGCCAGACATAGCCGGCCATGCAATCTTGGCCAGCCCCGAGGTTGATTGAAACATAATATACAAACCTGTATGCGAAGTAAAAAAAGTAACACTACACACATAAATGCATGAAAATTACAAATCATCAATACACATCTCTCTCTCTCTCTCACACACACACACACACATACACACAGACATCTACATCCTCGTCGTCGTGTTCTCTTCTCCCCTACTAGCTCGAAGAGAGTTCTGATTGCAACCTACAATTCCCGACTGATTTGTCACATGTAGCCGTGTGCACTATTGTCATAGTGTCTCCAACCTTTCATGGGTACACAATCTACACAAAGCATAAAGCACCCTGTAGCTAGATACCGTCCAACGAGCCTGAAAACAGTTAGGTCCTGGTACATTGTAATTTCTTCTTTGTTCCTCTTCCTTCGTTTTATCTTTTTTCTTTTGTGTGTTCAACCCCAAGAATATGGTTCTGTTTAGTGTTGTTACTTTTGAACAGCTATTACAGACATGCCATTCCTATTTAAGGCTTGGATTAATCACGAGCTGAACTCGCAGTAAAATGAGGACCCAAAAGAGTAAGTTTACTGAGTACAAGGGTAACGCCAGAGAACAAAGAACGCAACGACAATGAGATTTAAAAACATATATAACATTCATTGCTTCTTCGCCGTAATTTCTTACGGCGATCTGTAAAGTTGGCACGTCTGCTATTTCAACTTGTGTGCGTAACGAACTCCGTGTATCTGAATTTCCCAGCTCCCCTGCAGAGTTCGTGCATTCATTTACTAGACCTTGACCAGGGATCGACACATGGAACACATAGGTGGCGGAATGGCTGAATCATAGAGTTCTTGGTTCAAACCTGGCAGCCAAATCTTTTTCTCCGAATTTTTTGCACGAGACTGATGTCACGTTAGTTCGTGACTTAAAGAAAAACAAAATAAACACTTTATGCTTTGAAGTTGAAGTGTGGCGTAATTCAAACTCGCGTTCAATGTAAACTGTAGAGATATATTGAGTATTATAAGCAGACTTGTATAATGACAAACGATAAAACAGGCTTAACGACTATAAAGCGCTGCTAGCCAGGAGCGACAAAGCCCAAGCACGTGAAGCAAAACTAACAAACAAAAGAGGACTGCCTGACTCCAGGCCAAACGTGCTGACCAGCTGCACACATTCATGATCAAAATCAACAAACCCGCTAGCACTAGATAGTAGTAGCAGCACAAACTGCAAGGTTCTGTGCAAAAAAGTACGCCTACTGATATAAAATATCCAATGAAATCCAGCGCGCCAAGGGCAAAAGCATTAACGAAGGTTACAGGACAAAAGTCAACAAAGAATTTTGAGCCCTAAACTCAACTGATCTGGATTTTGAGAGGCGGGAGCCGATGTTAGGTGTGTTTCTTAGTAACAACGTGGGCAGTCCCTAGTCACTAAATTTCATGACTCTACATTCTCCCTTTTTAGTAATTACCTTTTTGTCACTCAAACAAAAATCACATGGCTACTAATTACACTAAGTACATGTAGAGGAAACCCTGATCGTGGAAATGTTTCATGATTGATTATTAAAATTATTAATAATAATAACGGTAGTGGAAAACGATATGAAATAAAAGCACCTTGTATTATTCTTTTTCTTGTGAGAAAAATTAAATACATTTTTGTTTCTACTGTCTTGAGAACATAGTCGAGTTCGGGTGAAGACTGAAAATGCCTTCTAGCATTATGCGAGGTCCTTAGTACGATAAAGAAAATGCTACTTTTCGAAACAAGATTTGAATTATACGACGAACCTTATGGCCCTCTGCATTACACAAAGTTATATAACCTGGTAGTTTTGTAGGCATATTAATTTCGCATAACACATTCACTGTAGCTACTTTCTGAAATGCCCAAGCATAATAATTACAAATCCATTTTGAAAAAAAAAATGGTAGCAATTGCACAGCAAGAGGAAAAAAAAAGGGGGGGGGGGGGGGGGGGGGAGAAACTCCCTTTTTTTCTCACCGAAACTAAAAAACAATCCACCTTTCCCCCCCAAC
>JBDFRD010267513.1:0-10911 GCA_039654405.1 Bullina lineata
CCCCCCTTTCGTTTTTCATCCACCTATAACCTTAACTCTTTGAGTACCAGTGCCCGATATATCGGAAAAAGATTACAAAATAGTGTTTCCCTGACCCTCCGATATTGTTAAGCAGCCGGGAGTGGAAAAATTACTAAAACAACACTCATTTCCAAACACAGTGATAATTTATGGGGGCTAGTGTTCGTACTTTGACTGTAAACAAGATTTACATTGAATCACTAGAAACCATTAAGGCGTTACATGAATAACCTTGTATAAATCAGTAAAATATCTGGTACCTAAAGAGTTAATTCTCTCCTCTCTAATTTTCTACAATTCCAAACTCTCCTCACTAACCTGGAACTCGTGTGGCTGGAGTTTGCCTGCTCTAGCTTTGGCGGCAAGCTCAGACACATCCTGTGCAATCTCTCCCAAGCCCTGGTCAGGAATAAATCATGAAAGAAAGTTACAACAATAATAAAAACACTATCACCACAATGTATTGATCATGTCTATCCTTTAGAATAAAACTAGAATGACCGAGAGAGGAACAGCGCCTCTGGGTAAAGCGATGTTTCTAGGAGGCTGCCCAGGCAAAGCAGCAATTTAGCTGCTTCTATAATCTGTGAAAGATGAACAGAGCCATACAATCACAACTTCTCTCGACTCTGATGGGCTGCAGTCACTTTTGGTTTTTTTTTTCTTTCAGGGGCTAGATCTGACATATAATAGGATTTCAGAAAGAAATTAAGGGAGTTTATCCCGTATTTCAAATGCATCTGAAGCTAGAAAAGACAATACTAGGTCACCTCCAAGATTACCTTATTCTATTGTGGTTTGTTCCACCATGGAACATAATAAAATTGTAGCCTCTAATTGTGGGAAAAGAACTTTAAAAAATTCTTCCGCCTAATTTTGTTTTGTAATTTGCTATAAAAAAAAAAAGGTGCCTATACACTTCATAAATTTCACTATGACTGTATTGTCTGAAATTAAAATCACATACGAAATTCTGAGATGCACTGAATTTTTTAAATCCAGACTCTTTTGAAATCATTACGTTGTCATTATTATTCAGATATACTGAAAAAAAAAATAAAATAAAGCAAACTTCAAAATATTCACACATACACAAAAAAGGTTAATAAGCAGCTGGTGGCTGATAACACACCTTCGTCTCGACATTAAAAACTATAGGTGTGATCAGCCCATTGTCTGTAGCCACTGCAACACAGATGTCCATTGTATTAAACCTGAATAGAGCAAAATAGAAAAACAGAAATAGAAAACATGTAAATCAAAAATATCACATTGCTAATGATTTACTGATCACATTGCCAAGCCTTGACTTCAATAAAAATAGGGCAAAGGTAATGAACTTATCGTGTTGAACAACTATTGTTCTCACAACTAAATTATATGCCTTTAATCTTTTTGACTGACTAAAACTGTCTTCATGCAAAACTTTAAACCCTTCTCCAGGGATATAAAGTAAACTAGCAATTATACTTTTCACTGGTTGCCTATGGTAACTATCTTCTATACATTTCTCCATATTCTGAAGTGACTGTTCACTTTACGTAATGACTGACTCTACTATCTGACACTTAGGAAGCTGATGACCCCCCCCCCCCAAAAAGAAATTTAAAAAATGTGAAGTAATAATGACAACAAACCGAAAAAAAAAAGGGGGGGGGGGGGGGGGAAACACACTAGACAGATCTACATATAAGAACTGACATTTCATTTTCAACAAGTTGAAGACAAAATATATACACAACAAAAATAGCTGAAACTAATCGTCTGAGCTTACTGTCTTATGAAATCCCCCATCCAGGCCGAGTTGGCTTCAGGAACTTTTTTGCTGGCAACTGCAGAAGCTTTGATGATGAAGTCATTGACAGAGATCTTCTTCTGACCTTGTTTTTCTAGACGAGCATTCAGCTCTTTCCTTATGCTGAGGGAGAAAATGTAATAAGTCATTAATATTGTGAAGGAAGATTAAAAAATAAAAGGAAAAAACAAGCATAAAGAGAGCAAGAGAATAAATAACATATACTACAAAAGTGACATGTCTCTTGCATTCAGATGTTACAGAATTACCTGAGTATTCTTTCTACATTGATGTCAATGTTAAGATAATAGTGAGGAATTGTCTGTTTCGATTGGGTCAGACGTTTGGCAATCACCTGTAGGAATAAAAAAAAAATCAGATAAATTAACTGTAACATTCATTCTTTTCTTTTTTTCTGTCCAAAGCTAAAGCTGTGAATGCGATACTAATTTGTGTGTATAGCAAGCTCATACTCCATTTACCTACATCATTAAACTCTAATGTCTTATCATCTAACTAAAAATATGTAAAATATATGGCAGCTACACAGTACACCTCCAAGGGGGCCTGTTAACATTTTGTTAATATAAAAAACAAAAAAGTCCTTCCCTGATTACTTAGTTTCATCACAGTAAGAAAATTATTCTATATAATTCAGAATTAGAAGGAGCCATGGGAACAAACTTTTTTCAGTTTTCTTATCTTTAAGAACTGAACAGAATAAGATATTTATAATAAAACTGCTTTTAGATTAATAAACTGTAACTGAGAGTCAAGAGAGTAGAAAGATTAGACAAATTAAAAGGCAGCAGAAAAAAAAATAAAAGGAAAAAACTTTGATTGTTCCACACATAGTCATACTCATTATATTCAAGTCTGTAGTTGTGGCACTGACAAAACAAGCTTTTTACTTAAAATATGAAGTAGATCGTTCAAGGCTTATAAGACACAAAGAGCTGAGCATATTGTAAATATTCAGATACAGCGCGTCTTTTTCCTGTTATAAAATATCATATTGTTATTATGGACTTGGGGAAAAGGGTTGAGGAAATTGAGAAAAAACATAACCAAATTAGGAAGTCAATAACGTTTAGACAAAAGTGTCTCATTCTATCATACTTCTTTATTTTGTTCATCTTCAGTCAACAAGGAGAACCCACCCTATACCCCCATGTCCCTTAACAACACCTAATTGACACCCATAACAAAGCTGCTCGCGCTCACCTGCCGCACATTGGTCAAAGGCAAGTCTGTGTAGCTGGTGGAAGTGGTTGGGGTCATGGCCGGGACAGCGCTGGGCACCGGAGCACCAGGTGTGGCAGTCAGAACGTCATTAGCTCTTACCTGGCCCTCGGGTCCACTGCCAGCCACAGCCTGCACAAATGAAGAAACCAAATCCATCAGATTGTATTGAGGATTTGGGAAGAGGAGGGTTGGAATTAAGTTTCTTTAAAGCTTGCAAGGCCTACAAAACTAGGGGTAATCCAGGTTTCAATTGCACTTAGGGAAGCAGATGATGCTGCATAAACGTATGACCTTCTGGAATACAAGTTGTAGTAAAATGATCGGAATACAAACATTAGAAAATTAAGAATAACAAACAATAGAGAAAAAAATTTACTACATTACCACATTACGATATATATCTATTACAAAGCATAAAAGAATGCTACATTATTTGGTTTGACATTATTGTGTACAACATTTTAGAAAATGCTAAGATCAGCAACGAAAATCTTCCTAAACTTCTCAGATAGGAATGTCTCTAATGAACCTTGCAAAGAGCCAACATATAAGTTTATAAGGGAAAAAATGGCATGAGGAAACAAAAAGGGTAAAAAATCACAAGTATCTAAAATTTGCTTACAAAAAAAACAAAAACAGAACAAACTCGCAATGTGTATGAAGTAAACAACAAGCAATAGGCAAAAAGAAAAAACACCACCCTTTTAAAAAAAAATATATGCTCACCACGGAGGTGGCTCAATGGCAGATGCTTGGCGCTTCATGCAAAAGTTCTTCAGTTCTGGTCTCAAAATAACCCAATTTTAAGCCCCCCCCCCCATCCCACCCTTACGCAATTTCATTCTTCACTTAATAGATGACTTGTCTTGGCAAAGCAAGGTTAATGTTACACATGGCAGCCATTAAAAGCCGACAAGGATGTAAAAGAAAAACCCAACACCAGGTCACAACTGCACTCTCTTACCCTTAAATCTATCCCTTTGTCTGCAGCTAATGCTTTAGCAAAGGGAGTGGCAAACACACGACCGCCCGCCCCAGCCGGAGATGGTGGTGCAAAAGTAGCTGCTGGTGTTGGCAGTGGGGCAGCTGCAGCTGGCTGTGGTTGGGCTGGTGTGGGAACAGCAGACGGTGGTGCGGCTGCTGCGGCTGGAGCAGCAGGGCTTTGTGACGAGGGTGGGGGCTGGTCATCCTCGGGTTTGGGGACATAGTCCTTGAAAGCAGCAATGTCTGCTTCCTCTAAGACAATGATGCACATGAGCTATGGAGGAGACAAATGCATTCTGGATATTGGGTTTTGTTTTGAATTTTGAACATTTGAGTGTGAACACATTACCTTTCAAGATTTTTACCCAGATTCTTATTTTCAGCATGATTCTGTAACACAGAGTTGGGAGTTTTATGCATATTTTACTTAAAGAAGTAGTAATTAAATGTACAATTTGGAGTCTTGATTTCTGAATGGATCCTAAACATTGCCACTTTATTTCATGATAATTTGCAATTTACTATAGAATTTATTTGAAGCAAAGGAGGCTGAGCACTGCACAGCTACGCGATGTGGGTAATATTCACTCACACAGAACAAGAAAGTTGAGAATGGTCTCACATTGATATTTCACAACAGAAAGTTTAGAGCTGTTTTACTGCATTTTCAAATTATTGTTTTCCATGTGCAGCATTCCCATACAAAAATTCTTTCAACGTTACCTTTCCTAGAGGAACATCCTTCGTTCCCTCTGGAATAAAAATCTTGGCGAGGTAGCCTTCATCTGACGACTCAAACCCCATGCTTGCTTTGTCTGTTTCAATCTCAGCCAGTAAATCCCCTTCAGATAGCTTGTCACCTTCTTTCTTTTGCCATGACATAATTGTCCCTACTTCCATAGTGGGAGAAAGGGCTGGAAGAACCACTTTGATGTGTTCTGGTAAATCCCCTAAAAAGTTAAAATATAAAATGTAAACTTATTTCAGTTTGTAAAACATTGTTTCCTGAGCAAAGAGTGAGGAGAAAGAATAAGGGAACAATTGGAGTGTAATAATATAAATTAGTTCATTAAACGATCCCCAAATCCCATAAGAATCACTGCAACATATATATCTAGCCTGCGATCCCTGTCATTTTGATTGCTTGAAGACAAACAAAAAAATTAATTATATTCTACTATATAAATAATTAATGAATATAATCATATAATGTACATTGACTGGTATTTTCAAACAAAACTTGATCTATATTTCCTCATGCCATAAAAAGGGGGTGAACAGATGCATGTTACCTGAACTATAAAATCTTTGAGGCTGTTGACAGGACGTGCCACCCATTAGTAACTTTTGAGAGGTTGTTGTTGCACAGACATGAAGACCCCTAGAAGAATGAAAAATCCTCTTGTTAATTAATTAATTTTTTTCTTTATTCTTATAGAAGAAATATGATGGTAAATCTAGATACATCTAGAAATCTTCCTATCACTCAATGAGTTTTACTTTACTTCTTCCTTCTGCTTGTGCTGGTAGTGGTAGTGTAGACGTCGCGGGGAAACACCGTTGTCTGTCATTATACTGTCAACCTAACTTAGGGCCTAAGTAAGGGTCTCCAGCGCCACGATTTTTCCTCCAGGTTTACTACCGATGCCTTTTCCGAATAGATCTAGAATGTGGCGGCAAGGCAGCGGAGATTTTGTTTTTGTTTTTCTTCCTTCTCCGCATGAAGCGACACAGACCGAAGTGACACAGAGTGCAGTCACAGATTCAGACTATCAACAACAATCATCATCAATGCAATGAATGGAGCAAGTAAACAATATTCAATCATCTTTTTCTTACCTTGATGCTGAGGTTTCCATTACTTTTGAACACAGACATCTCAGCGAAAGAGCTTGTGAAGTGCATCTTGGTTTTTGGCGAACAATGGCACGCAACAGAGTACCTGAACGAAACATTCTGTCGTAAATTATTAGGAGCTGTTTGCCCCAACCATCAGCCTTAGCTTTTCACCGGCAAGGTCAATCGGCAGAGTTACTTCCGCCGTATACGGATTGATTTCAGGTATTATTGTTTTCGAACTAAATTAGGATCTGCCGCAAAAATATCAAAATTATATAAATATTTGAACATGATATAATTATAATATATCTGAATAGTTCTTAATTATAATTTATGAGAAATTAACATTTCGAAAATAAGCTTTATAATCAATTCATAGCTCCATTGCCATAGCATTGTTTACAAATGGTTGCTGCCTGAGAGATTTTGTGAACTTTATACTAACCAATCTCACTATGCCGGGTAGGTATCTGGATGATCACATTTATCGAGCAGTTCTTGACATGAATATAACATATGTTAATATTGGTTCCAATTTAAACCTTTTATGTTGTATAGGTTTTTATGTTATATAGATCTAGACCTACGGACAGCTGAACGAAATCATCATCATGAACCTGTTATCAATGTTGGTGTGTGTAGGGCAGCAACAAAGCTCCTCCATTCCAGCCTGTCCTTTGCTAGCCTTATTAGGGATCCCCATGTTTGTCCCATAGCCTTCATTTCACCTTCCATTGTCCTTCTCCGTGTTGTTCTTGGCCTTCCTCTTGCGCTTTTGCCATCTGGAGTCCAGTGGAGTGATGTTTTTGACATGGATTCTGGCTCCCTTCACAACACATGTCCAATCCATATCCATCTTCTCCTTGTGACAGTGGTTGCCATGTTATCTTGTCCACATCTGTCTGACAAGTTTTTATTTGAGATCTTCTCAGGCCAAAATATTCTCAGGAACTTGCATAGACAGGAGGTGTGAAAGGTGCAGAGTTTTCCCAAATCTGTCTCTGTTATCCTCCAGCACTCAGATCCATATAGGAGCACAAATAGGACACAGCTCTGGTACAGTCTTATCTTGGTGCTTGTGCTGTACTGTGTAGTGCGAGAGCAAAACGCGTTTACTAAGAATTCAACATAACTGTCAGTAGGATTCAAACCCTGGACTCTAGAATTGGGTGACCATTCAGCCACCATACTACTACACCCACTCCTTCCTTCACCATCTATGTACCCCTTTCCATCCCCAATTCTTTGTTCCAATCCTACTTACCCTCCTCACAGAAATCCCCCCTCTTTCCAGCAGGACACTCGTCACAAAAACCACTGACGCTGTAGCACAACTTGTCGATGCAGTTGTCACTACAGTAAAATTTACAGTCCGCTCCATACTTATTAGGTGGGCAGTCTTCACAGGTTGATAGGAGGAAAAAGGTAGGGTTGGAGATGTGAATAGGTAAATGAGTTCATACATTGAAATAAAATTATGATGACATCGTCAGAAAAATGGACTAAAGACTAATGTGCTGGCAGCAATAAAAACCTGTGTCATGGATAAACATGTTGAGAATAAAATAGCCATTATATATTTTCATTGCAGTTGACTCAATGTCCCTTGTTTAAAATATTCTAAAGCAACACTCTGTAAATGTACATTGTTCAACTGACAGAACTTAGAAAGAGCTATTTCAAACCAGATAAAACAACATTTGTTTAAGATTATTCTGCTCCAAAATCACAAGAGGCTGGGGCATTTGGGCAGTCTCCTTATAACTATGGCCATACCATATTTTTCCGATTTCATCACTGATATTATATTCAGAAACAAGATTAGTTGTTAAATAGAAGTTTACCTTTACAAATGTTCCAACTGATCGGTGATAACCACTACGTTCCAAAAACCCCACGACATTGAATAAATGAATACCACATTTCTTGTTATTTAAAAAGGGAGAACATTTTTCAGGACACCCTGTACATCAACTTTTTTTTTAATCCAGTCAAAAAAACAATCTTCCTGTCATCATAATGGCTTTCATTATTGTCGAAACAATTGTTTCATGTCTTATGTATTAGAATATCTCTCCCTCCGGTCCTCTGCTCCTTTCTTTTCTCCGACCCATCCAAGTCTTCACTACATATCTATTCATACTGTTCATGCTTCATTCTTTGTCCCAATCCTACTTACCGTTCTCACAGATGTCCCCAATCTTCCCCACAGGACACTTATTACAGTGGCCTGTGACCTTGTGACAGAGCTTGTTCACACAGTTTTGACTACATTCTTCTTTGCAGTTCTCTCCATATTTAGTAATTGGGCAGTCTTCACAGGTGGATGAGAGCAAAAAGATGGTTTGAATTGGGGAAAGAAGAGAAAGGGGGCGGGAGAGAGAGAGACAGAGAGAGAAAGAGAGAGAGAGAGAGATTGCCGGGAAATTAGGTTACAAGGGAAAATTATTTACAAAGACTGAATAACGAGACTGTTCACATAATTCTCAAGATATTATGCCCTCCTTGATGCATTTTTTTTTATTACAACGGTGCAGAATTTTGCCAGTGAGAGACACTTCATATCCATCCTTCATTCAATTCCTTATCAACACAATTATTCCTATCATTTTCATGAACAAGTACTGCCTAATAAGCCATGTATATCTTCAGTAGTATTCTGTTGTAGATGTTGTCAAGTACATACCTTCCTTGCAGTCATCTCCTTGCTTGCCCGCAATACAACTGATACACGTGCCATTTCTTGCGCATTTCATATCTTTACAGTATGGACTGCAAACTGTACCAAATGAAATGAAAACCCTAGTATTAAGACTGTACAAAGAACAAGAATCAACATAGCAACAACATTGTCAGCAAAAACAAACAAAAAAACAAATGGGAGACAGAATTCTGTTAGACTTCATCTTTCAGCATAACATATCTGTTTGTCACTTTATCAGTCATTTTTAAGTGTGTTTATCTGTCTGTCTCTCTGTTTAAAATTCATCTGTTCATCATAGACTTAAATCAGTATATTTGTACTTTGTCCAAAAGAATCCTCAGCCAGATTCACTGTCTGGCTGTAGCTAATTCATTTGTTATATCTTTAATCTTGCCCGGCAAAAGAGTAGCATATACAACACTTATGATTTAGGAAGCACAATTTCTAAACTCCTTGGCAGGAAGTCCACTTTACAAATAGAGATGTCTTCACTCAGTTTCACAGTGGTACAGTAGCTTTTGTTTGGTGCTATCATTTTCAGAAAAGCTTTCTCTCATTACAAAGAGCTCTACTGGACAGAAAATACAGGTAGCCAGACCGCCCTTGACGCCATAAAACACCTTTCCCACACTGCCAGAACTAGATGACCTTCACTCATAGAGGTTGTGTCAAGGACAATAGACAAACGTCATCAGGGAAGGCTCCAGGCAAAGAGTGCTTACCAAGGGAAGTGATCAAAAGCGACAAGTCGTGTCTTCTAGAGCCACGGCACAACCTACTGCTCAAATGCTGGGAAGAAGGATATCCACCCCAAGATATGAGGGATGCAAACATCATCACCCTCTATAAAAACAAAGGTGATCACAGTGACTACAATATCTATGGAGGCATTTCACTACAGCTGGCAAACGGTTTGCATGTATCACCCTACAGAGACTGCAGCTACTGGCAGAGAGAATATTCCAGAATCACTGTGCACTTTTCAATCCGAAAGGTACACTGTGGACATGATTTTCTCGCTGCGCCAACTACAAGAAAAGTGCAGAGAGCAGAACAAGCCACCTTATCTTGCGTTCATCAACCTGACCCAGGCATTCGATCTAGTAAGCAGAGAAGGCCTTTTCAAGATGTTGCCCACCTAAACTGTTGTGCCTAGTAAAGTCATTTTGCGACAGCATGATGAACACAATGCAGTTTGACGGTGACATCTCGAGCGAGTTCGGGGTAAAGAGTGGAGTAAAGTAAGGTTGCGTACTAGACCCAACGCTCTTCAGCATCTTCTTTGCTCTTCTGCTGAAACATGTTTTCGGGTCATCGAATGACGCATGCACGCGATCTGTTCAGCTTGACCATTAGCCTAAAGGAGACACAGGTCATGGGCCAAGCAATAGGGAAAACCTGGATGTCGCCAACCAGTTCGAGTACTTGGGCTCTACAGCAATAGACACACTCTCATTAGACACCGAGATCAACAAACAAATTGGCAAAGCCTCAACAACTCTGGCTAAACTATCCAAGCGCATCTGGAAAAACAAACATTTTACTGTTCCCACCAAAATCAGGGTCTACCAGGCTTGTGTCACCAGCACCAAGCTTTACGGCAGCAAATCCTGGGCAACTTACGCACATCAAGAAAGGAAACTTCAAGCCTTCCACACGAGATGTGTGCACAGATTTTCAACATCACCTGCCAAGACAAGAGTCACAAACAATGATGTGTCAGTGAGAGCAGGCACACTGCCTATGTACACCCTCCTCTGTCAGAGACGCCTTCCCTGGAAAGGCCAAGTGGACAGAATGGACGATGGACGCATACCCTAGGAACTTCTGTAAGGCGAATTTTCAATCCGTAAACACAAGATAGGCCTTCCACACCTTCGCTTCATCAGCATTTGCAAATGCGACATGAAGGCATACGGTATTGACAGAGGCAGCCGAATTAGTACATGATGCAGCAGAAAGAACAGCATGGAAAACCCTCATATCCAAAGGATTGACCTTGCTGAAAACTATTACAATGATCAAGAAACAGAAATGGGAGAAAAGCCAATCAGCCTCAAACCCAAGACCAATCTGACAGTGCACAAGGATTTACATGTGTCAGCTGTAGACGACACTGAGACTGCAAGCAAATCCAGAATTGGCCTCTTCAACTAGTTCAGCCACAGCAGTGGTCAGCAGGCAGTGTTCCTCAACAATTGTATAAGCGCAACTCCACAGTCATCGACTGAAGAATGCCAATCAAGAATAATAATAATAATAATAAGAAGAAGAAGAAGAAGAAGAAGAAGAAGAAGAAGAAGAAGAAGAAGAAGAAGAAGAA
>JBDFRD010267624.1:0-10911 GCA_039654405.1 Bullina lineata
TTAGATGCAACGTGTTGATGTAATGTGCTTACATTAGATGCAACGTGTTGATGTAATGTGCTTACATTAGATGCAACGTGTTGATGTAATGTGCTTACATTAGATGCAACGTGTTGATGTAATGTGCTTACATTAGATGCAACGTGTTGATGTAATGTGCTTACATTAGATGCAACGTGTTGATGTAATGTGCTTACATTAGATGCAACTTGGTGATATGATGTAATAAGCCTACTTACACTCATAACCTAATACAATTTGTATAACGTGTATAATCGTTTGATGTAATAATACTTACATGGCATGAGTAGGCGTTGGAGATGTGAAATGTGTAATTATTAGATTCTTGGAGGTCTTCTCACTCAACCCCTCCCCCTCTTCCTTCCTTCCCCCGCCTAAAAAAACCCCTGCATACACAAGCACACACACAAACATACACAGATCCTTTGCTCCTTCTCGGCGCCTACACCCCAACCCCCACCCCTTTTCTCTCTCCCCAGTAACAAATTCCCTTGTGAAAATACGTCTTCGCTTGCAGACAAACTAATTGTAGGGCTTGTTTTGTCCCCAGACCAGTCCAACCGTCACTTTTCTTCTGAACGGGCCCGCCATGTAGCGCTATTGTTCCGGAACGTTCACCTGTATATAATTTATATATAAATGTAATATTATATAATAAAATAAATGTATGCATATTGCACAAATAATCTCACCTTCATTTACATGGAAGCCGGAGGTTTGAGAAGGTGATGACAATGTTAGATGTTCACACACCCCACCCCCACCACCCCACCCCCGCTCCTTTCTTCTTTTTTCTCCTGGGGTGCCCTACCCCCTCCTCCCTTTCTCCTCCTCCTCCGTATCACTTGACTGCCTACATCATATTACTGCATGCTTTCACAGAGTGATCTAACCTCACTCACCTGTAGCCTTGCCTGTGCTGTAGAATTAGGACACAGGTGTATACAGGTGCAATCTTCTGCTTCATGTGAAGATGCCGTGTGACATTTTTGCTCTGCTGTGAATAATACAAATGAATTATTTTTAGAAAAGCCACGAAATGAAAGAAGAAAAAACGGGGAGGGGGTGAGGGGGGCTGGGCAATGTCTTCCCTCTCACTCGCAGCTAGGGCTCTTTGATGTTGGGAAGAGAGGGGCTCAGTGGGCTTGGGAGGGATGGTGGGCTCGATGGCTGGCTGGCTGGCTGGTGAAGCTGCCGGATTTGTAACCATATGGTTGAGGGTTCGAATCCTGGCCGGGCCTTGTGTTGTGTCCTGATTCGCTTGGGAGTAATCTGTGACAGATTGTGGCCGTGTGTAGGAGGTAATCTTGTCTCATTTATTGAATCCTGGCTCTTTGGGTCTCACAGGCCTTGAAGCACTTTTACATTGGTGAGAGAGAGGGGGAATTATTATTATTATTATTATTATTATTATTATTATTATTATTATTATTACATGTATTATTATTATATGATGATGATGATGATGATGATGATGATGATGATGATGATGATGATGATGATGATGATGCCTGGGGGGTACGTGCAGATAAAAAAGTACAATTCTATGTCATATAAGATGAGCAATTTTAATCACGAATTTCTATTAGTAAATACTACAGGTAAGGTAAAAGTTAAATAGTCAAGAACATTAGTCACACGATTAATAATAGCCATCCCAAAGGAACATCATTTAATAGAACCGACGCTCTCCACATTGTTCCCTCCCCTCACTCCTTTCCTATTTGCTCTTTTTTTTAATTCACGAAGTCGTTCTTCTCTTTATTTTTTTACCTTTTTTGTGTAACTATAATACAGAAATGTCGAGCGTTGGTTCTGTTAAGTGCTGTGACTTAGACAACTCTTACTACTGTGTGACTTGGTTCTTTGCATTGGTACGGATGACCAAGAACATTAATTTGCTTCTGTGTTAATGAGAATATGCCCATGTTTTCCCTTATGTGCATAAGCGTGGACATGCCCAGGTAAGATTATAAAGTAGCAAACACAACGAAACAGGTAAGATTGTGCCCTGCAGATTTCAGTCAGGCGTGCCCTGACCTTGAAATGGGAAGGTGAACAATGCCTCCGTCTAAAGCTAGGCTTTTCATAATCATTATGATAATGTATGCATGTGATGTAAAAGGGATATTGGTGGTGGTGGTGATAAAGTTCTTTCCTTGAAATAATTTTGCTGTTGAAAAATTTGCTTTTGATATTTAATTATGGAAAATGAATTTTTGAACACTTTTTTAACATGTATTTTTACCTTAACACGAAATAGGCCTACATCGAACAGGGTTTCCATTTTTAAAGACGTCATATTTTTACCGTTGATTTATTTTTTTAAAACTTATATGCCTACACATTTTTATGTTTTAGAGCTGACAGTATTTTCAAACCAGAAGAAATGCTGCTTGCAATATCCATGACAAAATACACAACAGATTATTTAGTTGCCTTACAATCTTTACGATCAACTTTGTTTTTCTCTGCTGCGTGACATCGTAGGAAGGAAAAGCACTTGAAAAACAGTGTCCACAACTCTACCGTGTAGTCTATGTCCACAATACACTGTCTAGTCTATTTCCACAACACATCTTGTAGTCTATGTTATGTCCGCAAGACATTGTGTAGTCTATATCCACAACACACCGTATAGCCTATATCCACAACACATCTTTTATTCTATTTCCACAACACATCGTATAGTATATACATGTACATATATCCACAATACATTGTTAATCTTTGTCCACAACACACACTTTGTAGTTCATATCCACAACACACCGTGTAGTGTGTATCCACGTGTCCGCTGACCCAGTTTCGGGTGTAATTTTCCAGAGCAAAGCTCGCAAGCACGGTCCCCTGAAGGCGCTACAGTCCGTCCTGGGGGGAGACGCCACGAACAGTCCAAACTCTGGACACCGCAGCTCCAAGTCACAACATCAGCAACCTCACCACCACCACCATCACCAACAGCAGCAGCAGCAACCTCACAAAACGAAAGACGATATGTCGATGGCCCGGAGTCAACGGAAAGAGAAGGTCAAGGCCAACCCGTACGCGACCATCAAGATGTGGCGTCCCATCGCCATGACAACACCCTCTCGGTCCGGGGGTCAAGGGGATGACGTGTACCAGACGTTCACCAACTTCGACGCCTTGAGACAGTCGCCGGGGCCGGGGCCAGGACCCGCGGACACTGTGGGGGTCCTCAGGAACGGACTGGACTCAGAATCCTCCCCCACACGCCGCCCCGCCCCGGTCAGTGCCACGAACCCCCAGCCGACCGGCCGCACGGACAGGCCGAGCCACAGCGGCGCTGGGGCTTTTTCTGCTGACCACCCTCGCGCCGGCTCCACCGCCACGCCCGCCCCACCCCCACCAGGTCGGAAGGTCAGTTTTCAGGACCAGAGGAGCACTCCGGAGCCAGCCCTGACCAACGGTCGCCCGTCCAGCACCAAGAAGTCCTCACGGCCCCCGCCTCTCCCTCCCTCCCCTCCTCCTCTGCCGTCGTCTCCTCCTCCCTCCTTGCCGTCCCCCACCTCCCCACCGCCGTCGTCACGTGACACGAGTTTCCTGGTGGTGAGTGACGGCGCCACCACGTGTGTGAAGCTGGTCCTCTCGCACAGCTACGGGCCGGACGGCGTGACCTTGGCAGCCAAGGACGTGGAGCGCCTCCTGGCGGAGCTCAAGCTCACCATGGACTCGCTCCGAAGCTCGCGCATCGACAAGAACTCGGGCCAACTGCACATGTGCAGGGCGGAGCTGCACGCGCAGACCAAGCAGTTTGTGCAGGACGCCAAACAGGTAACAGTGGGGCGGGACAAAGGTGGTGTTGTTGTTGTTGTTGTTGGTGGTGGTGGTGGTGGTGGTGGTAGTGTTGTTGTTGTTGTTGTTATTGTTGTTTCGGGGTGGGACAGAGGAATCCAGAAATGCCAACTTTACGGGTTCGCTGTAAGAAATTACCGGGAGCCGTCAGAAATTACTGTTTACGGGGCAATTACGGCGAGGATATAATATGCTTTTTTTTAAATCTCATTGGCGTTGCATTCTTTGTTCTCTGGCGTTACCTTTGTACGCGGTAAAATTACTCTTTTGGGCCCTCATTTTACTGCGACTTCAGCTCGTGATTTCTTTAAACTTCAAACGGGGTTAGCATCTCTGGGATCGAGAATCGATTTTGTGGGTAGTAGGAAATAGAGGCGGACAGGGCAGGGACATTATGCAATGCAGGACTTGAATTGGAGGAAAGAAGGAGTTTGTTTATTCCGTCAGTCGCATCTTACGTCCGTGGTGGGTCGAGTCCCAAGTCTTTGTACTCATCTTGATTTTGTACCTGCGTGGAGCGACGCCACTTTGTTTCAGTGTGATCAAAGTGTAGTAGCTGAAACATCTGTCACACATAGACCCTGGTTTCATGGAAACGTTAAAAGTTTTAAGCCACGTCTTCGCCGTAGCCATAAGTACTCAGCTTCACTTCAGTTTGACTGTATCGCGACGTCAGCCCACTCTTATCCACTTTATCGATGTGAAAACTATTTCTATTCTGTTATATCCTCCCCTCACCCACCCTCTATTCTGTTATATCCTCCCCTCACACACCCTCTTTTTTAATGACCTTGGGAACGATACTTTAGACCATTTTTCCTCCTCCCACCCCCTCCTCTCCCCAGGTGGTAAGCAGCGCCAACAACAGCCGTGAGAAGATGGCGGTGCAGCTGCAGCAAGCTGTGCACACCTTGGCCCGCCTCTTCCTGCACGGCCAGGCCACGATGCTCATGATGCCGTCCGCACACGGGGCTCAGCACCTGGGCTTCCAGCTGGTCAAGGCGGCCAACGCTTTCAAGTCCACGGTCAGCGCCGCCAACGCCGCGGTGGGCAAGAGCGTCCAGGACCCACACATGAAGTACTTGATGAGGCAGGCCACGAACCTGGCCACGCTGTTGGCCTCTCTACTGACCACCATCAAGGAGATTGATACCAGCTGAGTTGAACTGGACACTGGCTGTGTGTGAATGGGTGGGTGGGGGCGGGTTTATGAGGTTTAAACAGATAGTTGTGTTCAGTAAAATACTTAGGCAGACAGAAAGTTGTTCAGTAAAATACTTAGGCAGAAAGTTGTTCAGTAAAATACTTAGGCAGAAAGTTGTTCAGTAAAATACTTAGGCAGACAGAAAATTATTCAGTAAAATACTTAGACAGACAGAAAGTTGTTCAGTAAAATACTTAGACAGACAGAAAGATGTTCAGTAAAATACTTAGGCAGACAGAAAGTTGTTCAGTAAAAGATTCAGGCAGACAGAAAGTTGTTCAGTAAAATACTAAGGCAGAAAAAAAGTTGTTCAGTAAAATACTTAGGCAGACAGAAAGATGTTCAGTAAAATACTTAGGCAGACAGAAAGATGTTCAGTAAAAATACTTAGGCAGACAGAAAGTTGTTCAGTAAAATACTTAGGCAGACAGAAAGTTGTTCAGTAAAATACTTAGGCAGACAGAAAGATGTTCAGTAAAATACTTAGGCAGACAGATAGTAAGATGTTCAGTAAAATACTTAGGCAGACAGAGAGTAAGATGTTCAGTAAAATACTTAGGCAGACAAAAAGTTGTTCAGTAAAAGATTTAGGCAGACAAAAAGGTGTTCAATAAAATACTTAGACAGACAGAAAGTTGTTCAGGAGATAACTTAGTGAGAGTTTGTTGTTCAGTAAACAAGTTTCATTAACTGTTGCTGTTTCCTAGAGCTCTTCACATCAGATTGGGAAACAGACAAGATACATTCCTCTCACTGGTGAGATTCATGATGCAATGTGCCATTCAAATCAAGATTAATACCAAAAAAAATCAAAACACTTCAACCTTCGAGGTCTCTCCTTTGTAACTCCTCACTAAGGGGAAATAAAGGGGTTCCCGGTTTCTCTCCCCATAAGGCTCTGGTTGCATTCCTGTTCACTTCCGTTATAAAGGTCAAGACAGTTTCCTGTTCACTGTCCATGTGAGGCTTTTGATACTTTTTTTCGGATTCCTCTCAACGAGAGATTTTTTTCCTTTTTTGAAGCCACTTGGATAATGGCTGTTGACTTGGCACCTTGTTGACTTAACATGTGTTGAACGAAGTTTGGATCTGAATCGAGTTCTTCAGCACAATCTGAGTGACTGGCATGTCAGTGAAGCTGTTCAATACAACTTGAGAGGCTGTTCTATCAGTGGAGTTCTTCAGTACAACTTGAGAGGCTGTTATATCCAGTGGAGTTCTTCAGTACAACTTGAGAGGCTGTTCTATCAATGGACTTCTTCAGTACAACTTGAGAGGCTGTTCTATCAATGGAGTTACTAGAGGCTGTTCTATCAATGGAGTTCTTCAGTACAACTTGAGAGGCTGTTCTATCAATGGAGTTCTTCGGTACAACTTGAGAGGCTGTTCTATCAATGGACTTCTTCAATACAACTTGAGAGGCTGTTCTATCATTGGAGTTCTTCGGTACAACTTGAGGGGCTGTTCCATCAGTGGAGTTCTTGAGTACAACTTGAGAGGCTGTTCTATCAATGGAATTCTTCAGTACAACTTGAGAGGCTGTTCTATCAATGGACTTCTTCAGTACAACTGGAGAGGCTGTTCTATCAATGGAGCTCTTCAGTAGAACTGGAGAGGCTGCTCTATCAATGGAGTTCTTCAGTAGAACTCAAGAGGTTGTTCTATCAATGGAGTTCTTCGGTACAACTTGAGAGGCTGTTCTATCAATGGACTTCTTCAGTATAACTATAACTTAAGTGGCTGTTCTATCAATGGAGTTACTTGAGAGGCTGTTCTATCTGTGGAGTTCTTCAATAGAACTGGAGAGGCTGTTCTACCAGTGGACTTTTTTTTAGTACAACTCAAGAGCAGCCTGACTGTGCTCCATCACTTTTACCACTTTTTTCACCACAAGAAAGAAAGTGGCTGGGAGGTCAACCAGTTGGGGCACATGGGCATTCAGGCTCAGGCTGTTGGACTGGAGGCAAGGGGATGACGCGATGCCGAGAGAGAATCTTTCCTCAGGGCAGCATCAGACAGACAAACACAGTCACAGACAGATTGGACAATAAGCATTCTTTACCTTGCCCTCTGTGTGACTCTTGGTGTAATGTTTCTGCTTTCTTATTATTTATTACTTTTTTATTATTGTCATGAAATGTTGATTGTTTATATGATTTTTACGTGTTTCTGAGAGATCAAAATATCATTGTTTTTGCTACGTGTTTATCGAAAACCATTTTCAAATTCTATTTCATACTTCTTTTTAGATGGGTTTCTTGTTGCGTGTGACAATTCTCTTTTGTATTCCTGATGTATAAATCCCATGCAAAGCATGAGCCTTGTGTAAAAGGAGGGTGTGTGCTTGCTATACAGTTTTGTGCGTTTACAGTCACTGAGAGAATGAGAGACATGAGATGTGTAGCCTTCATATCATTACAATCCTGACAGCCTCAATGGCATAGGCTTTACCCCGTAGCCTCCACCCTGTACCTGAATGCCATAGCCTCCATCCCGTAGTTTGAATGCCATAGCCTCCACCTATTGTGTGAATGCCACAGAATGCGACAGGAGTTGTGCCCCTCTGAGATAAAGGTATGACTTTTATTCCAAGTTCCTATGACAAACTGCTGTCCTTTGTTCATCAAGAGAGACGAAAAACTGTGACAACGGAATTGTCAAATGTTCCTAACTTATTTTTCTTCACATGGGAATACAGAAGAGAAAAGCAATTGTTTATATGCGATGTGTTGATATGATGTATTATGAAAAATGTGATGAGTTGATTGGAGAAGTCCATGAAATGTGTGGCATATTGATCCGATGCGTTTATAAAACGTGTGTTGTGTTTTTAGAATGAGTTTCTGGAAAGTCATGTGATATGTTTCCATGAGACAAGCACAGCTCTGTTGCACAATTATATTACACTGTTCCAACATTATTCTTGTATTCCCACTTGCAGCTTATGTTTTACTTAATTTAATTATTAATGTGTGATGTCATGTATATATAGACAAATTAAACAATATGTAACGCAAAAGCTTAGAATGGAGTCAAAGCAGTAAGTCTCGGAGATGGGCAGGGCAAGCAGTAAAGCCAGAACCTCATGAGAAAATCACAGGCCATGTTACATTCTTCACTTACTTGACTTAGTCCTCTTCGCACCTTGAGAAAATAGGGCTTCAACAGTATCCCTCCACTTTCTTCTGTCCCTTAGTCCTCTTCGCTCCTTGAGAAGCATAGGGCCTCAACAGTATCCCTCCACTTTTTGCTTGGGTCTTTGTCTCCTCCCAGGTCAGACCAGAAGCTTTCAGCTTGCACTGTCAGCTTCTTCTCTAGGTCTGCTTGGGGCACCCTCTCTTCCTCCTGCCCTGCAGGTTCCACTCGAGCACCTGCCTGGTGATGTTGCGGTACTCCTTCCATAATGTGTGGCCAACCCATCGCCTCTTTCTCCTCCTTGTCTGCACATCCATTGGTTGATGCTTTGTCTCAGAATGTCAGGGTTTGGCACTCTGTTACGTTCAGGTGTGCTTTATTCAATAAAAAAGCAATGGGAGGAACAGATAACAAAATTAGTCTGTGATGGGAGGTAATCATGGTGAAATGTTGTAAACATGTGGAACAAAGTGGCACGGTGGCTGAATGGTTAGAGCGTTGGACTCCTAATCCAAGGGTCCAGGGTTTGAATCCGGGAGGTACCGTGTGTGTCCTTGGGAAAGACAATTTACACTAATTCTCCTCTCCCCATCCAGGTGCGAATTGGATACCGGCATAATATTCTGCTGGGGAACTAAACCTAAGACAGATTAGCATCCTGTCTAGGAGGTGAAGTAAAAGTCATCTGTTCCGCTTCACACTACCGAAACCGGGGTAATCTCCGGCTCTATGGGCCTTATAGGCCTCGGAAGAACTTCACTACTTTACTTACTACGATGAACAAACAACACAAAAAGGAAGGTCACCAGTCTCGCAGTACTGTACTGTTTTATGATAAATAGCACATGATGTATAATGATTAATTTTTATGAGAAGTGAAATCAGTGTGAACTATTCCACTGGTATTGGAATAGCTTTCTACCTCTAGGGCTAACTCCCTGCTTGCTGTCTTCATGTTTCTTGTGGACTTGACGCGAGCACTTGAGGCTTCTAATGACGTTATCTTTTTTTTTTTTAGATAAAATGTGTGCAATTCACAAAATACTTAGATTAGATTAGGTCAATCAGGGTTAATCATTGGGTTGTGCTTTGACTTTGGGTCAAAGTGTCACTTTGTGTCATATTGTGCCCATGAATAACTTAGGTTGATAATCTGCGTGCGTTAGAAAACTGAGAACAGAAGTTAACTTTCTTCATGTTTGGCAATGTCGGGTCACTGGACTAGCTGCAAAGACCTTAGTAATATTACTTACTGCATAAACCTATGAAATAATGAATTCTTTTATACTGTATAATATATATTTATGTGGATATTTATATACGTTTTTAATAATATTAATATATACTTAATAGTTAAATATTTCATCCCCTGCTTAATTTAATAGCAGCTGTCTCTCTTACTTAATGATTGAAATATTTCATTTTCTACTTAATTCGCTAGCAGGCATCTGTCTTACTTAATTATTGAAACATTTTTATCCCCTACTTAATTCAGTAGCACATGTCTCTTTGACGGACTCAAACAACTTCCTGTTTGCTTTGTTAACTAAAATTTGCATAATCATAACCTGTTTCATGGTAATGGTGGCACAGTGGTCTAATGGTTAGAACGTAGTACTCTTGATTCATGGGTCCTGGGTTTGAATCCCTCAGTGACCATGTTGTGCCCTTGGGAGAGACATTTTACACCATTTTTCCTCTCCCCACCCAGGTGCGAATTGGGTACCAGCATAGTGTGCTGGTGTGGTGCGGTGGCCAAACGGTTAGAGTGTAGGACTCCTAATCCAAGGGTCCAGGGTTCAAAACCAGGAGGTGACCGTGTTGTGTCCTTGGGAAAGACACTTTACACCATTTTCCTTCTACCCACCAGGTGCATGTACCGGCATATTCTGCTGGGGAAGTAAACCTATGACAGACTAGCATCTTGTCTAGGAGATGATGCAAAAACCATCAATTCCACTTCACGCTACCAAAACGGGGATAAGCTCTGACTCTTTGGACCTCATATGTCTTGAAGGAACTTTACAGAACTGTTCCAGATTCATGTAAGAGTATGTGGCCTACTACCAGAATTTCGGAAATAAAATCGAAAAATACAAAAGGGAATATGTGTTTGACGGAGACAGCTGAAAACTCCTCTACCTATATTAGTCTAAGGATTTACGTTTTTTATGAAATTGTAATAACTATTCTTTGTACACACATTTGCTGATAACTACGTACACATACGCCTCAGAACCACATTCATCATTACTAGCCAAATTTCCTTAAGCCTGATATATATTTACTTCAATAGTGTATGCGGTATAATGTTCATGTCTTTGTGCACTTTACAGGTGTAGTAAGTGTTCACTATTTGTGAGATCACAGGTGTAAAAGTGCTCACTATTTGTGAGATCACAGGTGTAGCAAGTGCTCACTATTTGTGACATCACAGCAAGGTCTTGCAAGTGCTCACTATTTGTGACATCACAAGTGTAGCAATTGATCACTATTTGTGACTTCACAAGTGTAGCAATTGATCACTATTTGTGACATCACAAGTGTAGCAATTGATCACTATTTGTGACTTCACAAGTGTAGCAATTGATCACTATTTGTGACATCACAAGTGTAGCAATTGATCACTATTTGTGACTTCACAAGTGTAGCAATTGATCACTATTTGTGACATCACAAGTGTAGCAATTGATCACTATTTGTGACTTCACAAGTGTAGCAATTGATCACTATTT
>JBDFRD010267733.1:0-10910 GCA_039654405.1 Bullina lineata
GAGAGAGAGAGAAAAAGAGAGAGAGAGAGAGAGAGAGAGAGAGAGAGAGAGAGAGAGAGAGAGAGAGAGAGAGAGAGCAGGCTCCGAATGTTAAGTGTCATGAAATTGCAACAGTCTTGGGCCTAGTAGTGGTCCCCTTTAGACTTCAAAATCGCCAACCTGGCAAGACTTTCTGTGGCGTAATTAATTTTTTGCTTACTGGCAACATGGAATTCTCCTTCCAAAAATAGAAAAATTCGGCCAACATGGCGTCGGTCATAGGTTCCGAGGTGGAAATACAAGAAGTTGAAGTTGAAGCAATTCCTGTGGAAATGCCAATAGAGACAGTTGAAACATCAGATGAAGTTTCGGTACAGCCTATGATTGCTTTACAGCCGCTACCAGAGGCAGCTGGTGAAGAAATTGTGTTACAAACTCGTGAAGAAGTTGTTGGTGATCCGAATCTTGTGTACGCTGATACGATTCCTGTGCCTGCTCCTGAAATCGAGATTTCAACAGAAGAAGTTATTCCAATGAAGAGAGGAAAAGGTGGAAAAAGAAAGGGGAAATCAAGAAACATTGTTCAGTCAGGAGGTCTTGGTATTAATGACCTAGGCCTAGGTGATTCTTCTGTTAAAAAATGGGAGCAGAAACAAGTGCAAATAAAAACACTGGAAGGAGAATTCTCGGTTACGATGTGGGCGTCAGGCAAGTTGAAACGCTTAAACTGATGTGAAATTTCATTTTATTCAATTTTCTCATAAAGGATCCTTTATGTCCGTGTGCTAGATCGCTTTATTATTTTTAACTGGGCGATATTGACCAGAAATATCTATGAATTCAACTTCTTTAGAACCAAGGCGATGAGTGTGAATGGATGGAAGGCTGTGCAGTGTGCCTGTCTTGTGTTGCCATGAGTGGAATCCTTGTGAAGACTCATCTTTTTAAGTGTGTACCTTATTCCTGTGTTTTTTATGAATATTTGCTTCAAAATATTTAGTGCAAGTGGTTTGTTTTGAAACTAAGTCGGCCATTACTATTTCATGGGCGCCGCCATATTCTAAATGAACATGGCGGAGAGAAAATGGAAGATGGCGACCGGGCGCCATGTTGGGTGTGCAGATACTGATCTCAACAACCGGGAGGGACAGAAACTCAGTTATTGTGTTGATTTCAAGGAAATTTTGGGACTTTACGTCTTCTATATACATTTTATGTAATGATTATTTCTTTCTTTGTTTGAAATGACTTTATATAGCAGATTTTTGGTATTTAAGTAAATAACCATGGTCTTTGTTGAATTTTGACCTTGAATAACCTTGGAAAGAAAAATGTGACAAGATGGCTGCCCGAGACATGAGTTACCGGAAGTGTTCCAGGTCAAAGGTTTTCTCTCTATTTTTCAGCCAGCAGTGAGCTGGCCTAGCCTAGATCCAGGTTCTGGCCTGTCGATAGCGTACTCATACAAGGTCCAAGTCAAATTGTTATTAGCCTATTTAAACATTGATCTTTCGGTAGGCTTATATTCATTATTTGCTAGACTCTAGATCCAAATATTTTTACATCTCATCAATATCATCTGTGATGTCTAGATCTAGAATCAAGTGGCAGTGCAGTGGCCAGTCACATTCATTCATTCAATGATCAGAGAGAGTGTACGATTTCCGAACGCGGTCTCATACCCCAAGTAACTAAAGAGGGCTTTCTTTGGTGGGGTAGGAGGGGCCTTACCCCTAACCCTTACGCAAATGATGAAACTGTTGAGGCGAGAATACTTTTTTTTTAACCATGGACACAGCCAAAATGAAGAAACTAGACTAAACAGTAGCCTAACTTAACTAGAATCTAGAGACTTAGACTAGGAGAACATGTAGGCCTATTTTTTTTATCAAAGTTTACATTCAAACTTATCACAATGCGATACACATTTAGATCTAGAATCTATGTCCCTACTTAATCACTGGGTCAAGTGGACGAAGAGATTTTGTAGTGCTTCTTGACTGGTTTACTAGATCTAGATGTAATTCTCCTCTGGTGAATTCACCAAGATGAGATGTCAACACCGTGTTAAGCACATCTGCCATGGTCTCCTGAATGTTCTGCAGCTTTTTTTTTTTTTTTTTATTAGATCTGTACATTCTACGTGATTAGTGCATGCTAATGTGTCTGGATTCATGTTTGTCACAAAGCTTTGTTGACATTAGGATGCCATCATTTAAACTCTTTGAGTATCAGTGGCCAATACATCAGTTGGTGAATAAAATTACAATTAACCTTACGTCATTGTAAAGCAGCAGGAGTGAAAAATGACATGAATTTCTAAAAAAAAATTTCCAAACACATTGTGGGTTATAGTGTTAGTAATTTGACTGTAAGCAGCATTTACATTGAACTACTATCTATAAATCATTAATGTATAATTTAGTATAAATCAGTAAAATATCTGGTACCCAAAGAGTTAATGTGGTGCCAAAGTGCATGAACTTCCCAATTTGATGTGGCTGGCACTTGACATTTAATATTTGTATTCATTAAAAAAAAAATTAGACAGATCAAGGACAGAAAAAAAAGAAAGAAAGAAAGAAAAAGTTGGCCTTCAGTAAAGCTATTTGGTCATAATTTAGATCAATATTATTTATCGAGTTTCCTTTCTACTTCTAAATTCCAAAGCAAACTTCTTTAGATCTTGACCCTGGTGGCAACCATATCATCTCGATCTTGTAGATATAGAGATCTAGACTCTATTCTAGATAGCATACTAGATCTAGATTCTAGGTCTAGATCTACTTTACTTTATTATTACACTTTCATGAACTTTCATGTTCATAGTCATGTTTTTATTCGTGGTGTGCAGCAGCTCAGCAAGCCAGAGTACGAAGTTGACTTCAAGCGAAAGTTCACATGGACCGTTCAGGGGAAAGAATCTGGATGAGATAAAGAGGACCAAGGAATATCCAGAATGTTTATAACAGCCCTTCTCCTTGGGCTGCGACACTGTGAAGTTTAAACTGTTTTACTACCTGGATTTGCTGGTCAGGCTCTCACTGGCTTGTTTGCTCTAACTCAGTGGCAGATCAGTCTTCCCTGACGTACGGCTCCCAGATTTCAGGAGAATTTTTTTCACTCATTCTCATAATCCACAGTAGACCACCAGAGCCATAAAATGATGCAGTTGTGCTTGGCTGCAGGGGTTTTTGTACCGAAGTATGCAAATTTAGATTGACTTATCATGAGTGTCGATACCGTGTGATATAAAAGCGCCAGCGAAAATGGGCCTTTGATTTTTAATAGCAGTAAAACAGGACAGTGGTCCCATTGTATTGCTGCTCGCTTTTTTGTGTCCGAAGAACCAATCACTGACTTCTTTGTGTTATTTAGCATTGTTGGTTTTGTGGTCCTGGATGCTTGCAGGTCTGATATATCGTCAACGGAGAACCAATCAGCATTTACTCCAGGCTATTTAAGACTCCCCCCTTACAAGTCCCCTAGCAGTGACCTTGCCTAAGACGGAAACTTTTTCCCCTTCCCGTCCGTTTCTGTCTTGGGCAGTTTAGATTGTATTTATTCGTCTAACTTTTTAAAAATTGTCCAGGGTTTTCAGATTGGGCTGGGACAGAAGGTACCGGTAGTCAGTATAGATCTAACAAAGATGTGTGATTCTATGAAATAATCAATTACTGCAAGTGTGAAAAAAATTCATGATGTAGTAGCCACATGTTTTGTCTTTACTTTTGAAGCAGTTGACACATGCTCAGTCGATTAACACTAACTGATTAGAAAGTCTAGCCTCTCACTATTCATATGAAAAATGACCTGCTCAATACTGACAAAAGGATTGTCAAGTCAAAATCAAGAAAAACTTTAAACAATCTTAACACAGCACACCAATGCATCAGTTAGTTCAAAGTAATAAAATGCATTGCCTTTAAAGCTTCATGGGTCACTTTTTGCATTATTATGATATAAGGGTGAATTCAGCTTTGAGAAGGATACCGATTTGTACTTGTTCATTATTTACAATTTATGATGCCTCTTGAAACTAATGAATGTTGACAGTATTTATTTCCTATTGAATCAAAGATAAATTTGAAATTAAAGTATAAGGTCTAGATACAATGTTATAACAATGAGTTGAGTATCTGAATGATGTGATCACCATATTTGAAAAAAGCATCGTACCTATTTGTTTTTCGTTTTGTTTTTTTCCAGAAGAGCAGTCAAAGCTTGATGAAGAATCTGTCACTGGCGATTCAGATGCAGATTTTACAGAGTATATGACTGGAAAGAAATTGCCACCAGGCGGAATACCAGGTTTAGATCTCAGTGACCCCAAGCAATTAGCAGAGTTTGCCAGGTAGATATTAAATTTACGAATTTAAATTCACACTACCACTGAGCACATGTACATTTTTATTTTTGATCAAAGGGTGTCTTCCAACTATTGACCTTCAGACTTTAACGAGGGGAATATCTCCTTGATTATCTTGTTTTGAGTAAGGAAGAAGCACATGTATGTTAAATGACATATTGAGAAAACATTGCCAAATGTGAATTTTAATCCTTAATCTGAGCAAAAAGGAAAAATAAAATACTGTTTTTTAAAAGTTGTAGCATTTGTAAGAATGAGTATTTAAATGTAACATTTTCTAAGATAGATACCATTATAAGTGACTTACTGGGAGATCAGCATTTGTTTCGGTGAGGTGTTTTTCGTGTTTTTCCATTTTTCTGTTGGGACAGGATAAAACCGCGGAAACCTACCGATGATGTACCCAGAACAGTCCCTTGCCCTCACAAGGTAAGACCACTAATGGGATAACCATTGTTACTCAGATGATATTTGAAAATGAAAATGTAGTGACATGATATAATTTCATAATCATTTTTGTATTCACACTGGTGACTGGTCTTACGCATGCCCTTTTCATACAAGTTTAGTCCTTCATCATTTTACCAGAACAATAGGAAGATTTTTGTTCAATATTTCCTATCTGTTTCAATATAAAATAAAATGACAAAAGGACATGTCTAACAGTTTCCAGAAAAGTCAGAGGTATTATATTATATAATATACTGTCATACTTGATATGTTATAATACTTGCATATTTCCACAGTAATTGTTAATATTAATTATTATTATTCGTATTTATTTTCATAAGTATGGAGGAATTTATTAATTGATGAAATTGAGAGTAGTAGATCTACCTGTGCAGAATCATTGATCAGATACAGAATAAAAACATTGTAAAAGCATTCATAGAATGCTAATTTAGTTGAGCCTTTTCATTTCTTTCTACCGTATACTTCATACAATTATTGAAACAATTTACAAACAAAATCCACAGGATATTGCAATATTATTTTTTTATTTTATTTTTTTTTAGAAAGCAATTTGAGAAGAGGACAGGTTTTGTTAAGAAGTCTTTGGCTTTTTTTAAGCTTTTATGCACTTCTGCTTTCAGTTTTCATATGGCTATTTTTGTATTTGATTGCAATGTTTCAATTGCTAGTCTAAATTCGATTTAAATATTCTGGTTTTGTTGTCTTCAGATTGATTTTGTTAAAATTATGCGATAGCTTTGACCTTTTGTCTTTATAAGGGATGCAACAAAATGTTCAGAGACAATTCTGCTATGCGGAAACATTTGCACACCCATGGTCCAAGGGTGCACGTGTGTGCAGAGTGTGGAAAAGCCTTTGTTGAGAGCTCCAAGTTGAAGAGACATCAGTTGGTGCACACAGGGGAGAAACCATTCCAGGTAAAAATGGTTCTCCTACTCTTTCTTTTACTTCTCCTCCTCCTCCCTTCTTTTTCTCCTTTTCTTCAGCCTCCTGCTTTTCCTCATCCTTTTCTCCTACCTCTTCCACCTCCTCATCTTTTCTTTTTTATATGAAAAATGATGTATTTTCAAATCACTTATTGCTTGTTGTTTAAATGATGTATTTTCAAATCACTTATGGCTTGTTTTTTTTTGGGGGGGGGGGGGACTTCCTTTCTGAAAAATGTCTTATAATGTCTTCTTTATTAACAATTCTCAGTGCACATTTGAAGGTTGCGGAAAACGCTTTTCACTGGACTTCAATTTGCGGACACACGTTCGTATTCACACTGGTGACCGGCCCTACGTTTGTCCTTTTGATGGCTGCAACAAAAAGTTTGCACAGTCCACCAACCTGAAGTCACATATCCTCACTCATGCAAAAGCCAAGTAGGTTTAACTGACCTCGTCAAGGGGAAAATGTTTTTGTTACTTTAAAAAGGGCATTTTGTTTTTATGTAGATTTTAATCTAGAAAAAGGGCAATAGCATTAACCACCGTGGGTGAGTGACATATTGGGTCTTAACTAGTTGACATTGCAAAGTCTTTTTTATCTTTGTGTGTTTTGTTTGAGACCACAACCATTTGATTAGAGGCCAGATGAGGGGAATGATGTATAACTCTGTAGCAGTGAGTCCTTCTATGATGTTTCTGCTTTGCTAGATAGTATCTGACCCCTCTGATTGATTTCATCGAGAATTGTAATGACACAAACTTGTCTCCTCTTTTGCCTTTGAACCTGATTCTATCCAGGTATATGAACATTTTCTGTGCTTTCTAATCTTGTCAGAAAACTATCATTTTCTGTATATATTTTTAAGAAAAAAGATAGAATATAATTTTGGTATGTCCATGTAATTTATTTGCATAAAAATAAATGCATTTTCCTTGGGTGAGTTTAAAAAAAAAATAAAACAAATTTTCATTTTGATTACCAGTCCGAGAACAAATTGAAAAAGTTTTGCATATTAGTGAACAACATTTTCATCTCATTTTAGAGTCGATCGATCCTCCAAGACCATGCTTGTATTCTCTGACCAAGGCTCAGTGGATGGAGATCAGTGGTGAGTTGAGCTGCTGCTAATGACGACTGATTGTATCATTTGCTATCGTTGAAAAATAATTCAGGTTTCTATTTTTGTGTGTGAAAATCCTTAATTTAAGACATAGATAGGAACCTTATGATCCATTAAAGCTTTCACTGCTAACAAGATCTTGCTGAGGCAGCATGTTTGCATTTCATGAGTTATTAAAGCAAAAAGCCAGAAACTATTTGCTTGTATAATAAGTATTTCTAGACCCTTGAATTGGTAGAGATGCATCAAACTTTTTATTCATGTGAAGCGAGTGTATTTATCAGGCAATTTTTACTTTTCTTCCTTCTGTTCAATGATTTTGAGTGATTTTTATGATGCGGTGCCTGACAGCAAAGACAAAAAGAAATGTGTGCTCCCTCTATGACCAAATGTCTTGCTTCTTTATGTTTGTTTAAATTGGAAATTTTACTTGTGGTTTCAGTTTATCCGATGATGGCCTCCTGGTGTTTGACTCTAGGGGACAATCAGCATATCAGATCCCTGGAACACAGTAAGAGCATGGCGTGGTTTTCTATACTTCTGTAGGGAATGTAGTGATGTTATATGTGCCAACTGTCAAGTGACAAGAATATATCGAACCAGGATTGGATTCTTTTACTGAATTGTGGAAAGTGGCAGAAGTGACGTTTTGTAGGCCTCTCTGATTCTAGGAAATTGATTTTACAAATGAGGATTTTATTTTTTCCCTTGCTGACAGAGAATAATTGTGCAAAAGATATTTAGGAAGCAGAAAAGGAGGTACCATATTCATGGTGCTATTAGCATGCAGCCACGGACCACCCTTCCTCCTGAATTGGCCTTGGGTGAGCTCCATCCCAAGCAGAAAGCCACCATTGATAGAAGTGAACAGTTTTTTTTCTCCTATTTTTCATTTTGGGACAAGAAAAAAAGATTATTTTCACATTTTTTAAACCACTCCAACAAGATTAAAATTGTGATTAAATGTAAAGAATTTTTGTGTACCCTGTGCTGTATAATGAATGAAGTGTTGAAAATATTTATCTTGGTGGTGTCCATCCTATTCAGCTTGCAAAGTGTTGTTGTTCTAATTTCCAGCATTATTTCAAATGTCGTGTCGGGTAGGGGACAAAAAGGTGTAACTAGAATCTTTGCCTCAGATGAGTCTTGTTTTTAATTTTTGTTCTCGTCTGACATTGCAAACATGTAATTATTCAGTGTTTAGAAAACCCATTATATAGCACTTCTCTCACTGCAGTTGTATCAGGGGTCAGAATGTCATTAGTGCAACCAAGTGACTGAAAGCAATAAGAGTACATAAAGTTATTTTGTCCATGTGGACTATTCCTGTTTTGCAAAACCCACAGTCTTTACTGACTAACATCTGTAATAGGATTCTCACATTATGCAGCACTTTTGGAGTGGTTGTCTAATATTGGCAATGACTAAATAGTGCAATATTTTCCTAAAGCGCCCTGTGCATGTGTGCCTTGCAGAAGCTCACTAAATGTCTCAAATAAATGGATTGTTCACGGCTCTGTCCAGTTATTCACTAAATTTTTTCACTGAACCTGAATTTGCTGTGGGTAAGAAAAAAAATTACCCGAACATATATCTTTATGTAACAATAGGTTTTGTCTCATTCTTGTCAGCGAACAAAATTTTGTGGGAAGTAAAACAAAGCTTTTAATGTTTTGATGCTTTAAACGGTTTGAATGCATTTATTTGCAACATTCCTTTGATTTTCCATTTATTAGGTTCAGTAATGAAACTTCTGACCCCTATACAAATGAAAAAGAACCAATGAAAGCCACAGGGTATATATATTCACCTGTGAATGAATGAAGGGATCTGTTTGTTTCAGAGCTGGACAAGCCCTGGCTTATGTGACCATCCCACCTGAGTCCCCAGGCTGGGGCTGAGAATGCTGTTACACTGGTAAGCACGTTTATGACTGGGCATGTGCATTTTGTTGTGGTGGCACAGTGGCCAAATGGTTAGAGCGTGAGACTCCTAATCCAAGGTCCAGGGTTCGAATCCTGGAGGTGACAGTGTTGTGTCCTTTGGAAAGACACTACACCATTTTTCCTCTCCCCACCCAGGTGCGAATTGGGTACCGGCATATTCTGCTGGGGAAGTAAGCCTACGACAGACTAGTGTCCTGTCTAGGAGATGATGTAAAAACCACCTGTTCCACTTCACGCTGCTGAAACCGGGATAAGCTCTGGCTCTATGGGCCTCATAGGCTTTGAAGGAACTTTACTTACTATGTGCATTTTGTTTGTGGAATGAGGTCAGAAAATTTTTGTGGCAGATTTTCCTTTCATTGTTTTCAGTTTTTACTTAATCATCAGGTTCTTTTAGGTTGACAGGACACACTATCAGTTTTGGTTTTACTTTACTTTTTATACCAGTAGTATACAAATCTCATGAACTAACAAGCTTTTGAACAAACAGCACCAAATATCCATTTGTTCAACATTGAATGTAGTGCACTCAAAAACAAAAAAAGAATCAAACTGCTGTTGTTTGAGGGCTGAAAAAGTTGTAACTGTCTAGGCAGGAATCGATCAACTAGTTTTTTCATGTGGTCATATTTGACTGTGGTGGGCTGGGAAATTATTTAATCTCGAGTTCTGTCTCAGGTTTATGTAGAAGGGTGTCTTTTGATTATTGTTCCATTGTTAGGTTCAGTCTTCATGTAACGTGAGGAACAATGTTATCAGAAATGTTCTGCTTTCAAAGAGTAACCTTATTTGTTGATTGGCACAGTTAAACATTCTGACCTTGTCCTTTTTAGCAGGCTCTCCTGTAAGATAGAAACAAAAAGAGGTCGTACAAAATCACTGAGTGAGACTTAAACTTTATAAACCTGGATGTTTGCAATTTTTAGATAAGACTTATTCTTGGACTGAAGCATTTACTGACCGGAATCAAATGTCAATTTTGTTTTCATCCTCCTCCAGGTTTTGTCGACACACATCAGTATCCACAATCGTAAAGAAGGGAAACATTTTGAGTCTCCCTGGGTCATCACAAAAAAACAGTCTTGGTTTGCCTTGGACTCCTCCAGCCTTTGTCCTGAGCTACGACCCAGTGTCGACTTCTGTGGAGTTTGGATGTGGCACTGTACAATAATGTTATTTTGTTCATCTCAACTTGATCGAAAGCAAAGTAATGTAATCCTCTATGACAGTCAGACATTTCAGCAGAGTGTGTTTACTCCTCACCCCGTCAGCCCCTTCTCCCTTATCTCATCCAGTGCATTTGGAAAATCTTTATCCATTGTTATGTTTAGCCCCTCAAGGAGAAGTGGAGCATGGTCTCATTTTTCAGTTTTTAAAAACATAACCGTTAAAAATCATGTAATTTAGAATGTACACAATTTGTTTCTTATGGTTATGTTTGTTCAACGTTACACTTATTTCTTATTAGCTGAATTGTCCCTGTATTCCTCCCATTTTATACAGCCTGTTTGGCTTTTAAAAGCCTTTTTAAGTTATGGAATTGAACGTTGGCCTGAGACCAAGACAAACTAGTGATCACAGAATTTGCACAGAAACCTGAAAAATTTGCAGAAACGTAATGGAAACACAGTAGGCATTAAAAAATCCTTTATAGCTTATAAACTGATGTACACACCGTAACGTAAATGAATTCTTGCCATTTCCTTGGCTAAATACTTAGCAGTTTGTTCTCCTAAGGTACACGAATTCTTGTAAAGATGAAGAGCTGTACTGGATGAAACTTTCAAGGCTGGCATTTTGACTTTTACAGTAGAATCTGCATTAACTGAGATCTCTTATTGTGAATTTTCTGTTAAGATAATGTTCCAGCTGTATCACATCATGTCTCAATCAGGATAACTTCATTGATGACGTCTTTAAGCATCCCGTGGTGTAGGCCTTTGGCAGTACACCTTGCATTACAATATAATTTTGTGCAGTTGAAGTTTAACCTCTTAAGCCCCGCTAAGGCTGTGACCTACTTTCCCCTAGCACCCGCGAACGGTAAGCCAGCAGCCCCCCGCGTTACCGAAGAAGGCGGTTGATGTGT
>JBDFRD010267844.1:0-10909 GCA_039654405.1 Bullina lineata
CGTACACACGGGATCTCCGATTTTATAGCTCATCTCCAATAGAGCTTGGCATTCAGACTCCGCACTACCCAGTTGGATCCAGGGGTGAATAAAGATCAACAAGTTCGCAGAAAAAATCCTGACATTCATGGGGCTCGAACTCGGACCCTTGGGCTCAGAAAGTGCCCTATGTAGGAGATGATCTTGTATCATGTTTCAGCGGGAAATAGGCTCTGGCTTTTAGCGTTAGTTGAAGGAACTTTACTATTATTTTAATCCTCATGGTATGATACAACAAATCAGCTGTTGCAGCTTCAGTCACCATCAAGTCTGAAGCCTCCAAGTTGCTTTGGTAACTTTGTATTTGATTTGTTTTGATTTTTACTCATTTCTAAATATTGTTTTCTTTCCCTTTTATTTCTGGATAGCTCGGAGATTTGACAGGGCATTTACAAAAAGTGGAAGAGAAGTTCAAATCCTTCATACCTAGCCCCTCCTTCTCTGGTTTGGCAGTTATTGACTTTGAAAAGTGGCGGCCTATTTACAGCACCAACTTTGACACTTTGAAAATTTATAAAATTAAGTCCCTTGACTTGGCCCAACAGAAGTTTCCTTTGTACAACAAAACTCAGCTGGAAGCTGAGGCAACCAAGGAATTTGAGGCTGCTGCTCGGTAAGCATTCCTGGTGAATATTCCTGAATTATCTTCTTACAAAATGGGATTTTTTATTAAATTATTAATTTTTATTAAATATCTGAATAGAATTAAGTATATAATGTGCTGTTAGATGTGAAAATGGCCCATGTTCAAAGTTACAGTTGTATCATTTGATGTGTAAGATACACCCCTTATCGAATTCAGGAATTAAGATATAATATTACATGTAGACTTTATAAGTCAAGGGATGTAGAAGTCTCTGGTAAGGTTTTAACAGTTTTAGTTCTTTAGCTTCATGGATCAAACACAAAACAAATGCAGGCTCTCAACTTACTTTATCATAGGCGTGTTTCTTTGCAAATCACTTTTGTAACAAAAGTAAACCTATTATTTTCAGAAAATACTTTTTTAAATGGACCTAGAACTCACTCACTCACTCATGCCCTTCGCCCCCATTGAGGCCGCCGACAAGTTTCCTCCAGCCATCTCAGTCCTATGCCAGTCTCTCCAGCTGTCCCTTTGTGTAGCCCATCATCTTGGCATCAGGGTCCAGGTTATGTCGCCAGCTATTCTTTAGCTGTCCTCTCTTCCTTTTTCCCCTGCGGTTCCACTTGAGGACCTGTCTTGTAATGTTGTGCTTTAATGTAATGCTTGTGCAAAGTGTGGCCTATCCACCTCCAGTGGTGTTGTTGGATCTCCTCTCTGGCTGGCTTTCGTCTTGTCACTGCCATAGTTCTTTGTTATTGATCTTGTCAGACCACTGTATGCTGAGGATTTGTCTCAGACAGTTGTTGATGGAAGTCTGGATCTTCTTGGTTGTGATGGTGGTGGTTCTCTGTGTTTTGGCTCCATGTAGAAGGACTGCTTTGACATTGGTGTTGAAGAGCCTGATCATGATATTGACTGACAGGTCTCTTGAAGCACAGATGTTCTTTAGCAGCCGGAAAGCTATCCTGGCCTTGTTGATTCATGTCTACGTCTGTACCTTCCTGTGAGTCGACAATGCTGCCAAGGTAGGTAAAACTATCCACCTCGTCTATTTCTCCACCCTCTAGTGTGATGTTGGATGTGCTGATGGCATTTGCTTTCAGAACCTTGCTCTTCCCTTGATGTGTATTCAGGCCCAGCCTGGATGAGTTCTTAGGATCTAGAACGTGGATACTAATTTGAATGGATCTGAAAGTCATTTTACTTTTTACTTGGGTTTGGATCCTAGTCAGTTTAATTCCAATTTAGTGAACACATTAAACATTAACTTACAATAGTATCTTAACTCTTTGCTAAAACTTTTGTTCTAGGATTCATTTTATTATAGCCTTCCCTCTCCACCACCTCCACCCTCTCATTTTCTCAGGGATTTTATGGGAAAAACATTGCTAAAAGGAAGGACCCTCAGACCAAATGGACGCTGGGGCTACTATGGCTTTCCTCGTTGCTGGGATAAAAATTGCAATGCTTCTACAGTACCTCTTAATAACATGTAAGACTAAGATATTTATTATTGACAATGTTTCATATTTGCATCAAACTAAAAAAAAAAAAAAATCTTTTGTAAATTGAACAACAATATGATATTTCTTGTTTTGAAGGCTTTAGAATAATGCATTCTTTTGTTATCTTACTTTCCATGGATAGACCTTTATATTCATTTTTTTTTCTCTTGCCACTTCCTTTTAAAAAAAGAATAAATGATTTGAATATAGAAATAAAATGAGATAGTTCTGTTTTACCCATTTCTTATCATTTCATAGTGTTGGACCTTTTATGTATAGTCTGAATAACTTTTATGTATAATAAAACTTATTTAAAAAACCAACCATCACGCAGGATGAGATGGATTTACAACAGCAGTATGGGTCTGTATCCATCCATTTACTTCAATGTTGACAGTCCACGGTCCGCCAGAGCAAGTTTTGTGGAACATGTCATTCATGAGACGCTGCGGGTCAAGGCCAAGTTTTCCCCACAAACAGCAACTGTGTTTCCCTATGCTAAGTCCCAGACAGGACCTTACAAACTATTTCAGCCTGTAAGTTAATCCTGTCAGCCCAGCTCGGCTGCCCCCAGACAAATTATTACTGCCTCATTTTATGCTTTCCCCTGAGCTTGGGTGAAAAATAAGATAATAAACATAATTCTGCTATTTTGATCAGCAATTTCGAATCGGTGGTCAACAGTTTGCATCGTTCAAATCAATCTTCTCTTTTCCTATTAAAATTCAGGAAGAAGTGTGTGTAAAAAGTTTACATTATATAGGCCTATTGGTTGACTTGACTCTCTTACTACCGAGGATTTTTTAAAATTGTATGTCTCGATATTTATAAAAAATGTTCTTGTTACATGTCTTCAAAGGTAGGATCTGCTTTTATAATGAGATCAAAATAATAAAGTTGTATTCAAGTTTTACATAATTTGTGAATTTTGCAAATTTCTTAGGAGTGAAATGTTTGGGATTTTTGTTTGGCCCATGAAATGCTATGTTCCTCGGCTCCACCTGTCATACAGACAACACTTCGTAACGTAATGTAAGAGAAGAATAGAAACTTAAGTGACATTGTAAATATATCTTTGACGCAGTGTATTTAATATCAGAATGTGTTGTTTTATCAGGAAATCATATGACTTACAGTCAGCTTTTTGGCCTTAATTATGTGCTTTGTTTAAAATTTTGCCTTTGGAGGTTTGGGCAGTTCTTTTTTTCTTGTGAGTTTATCCTATGGTTTTCATGGATGCAAATCCAGATATTTCATTTTGGTACAGGTAGTATTGTTAATTTTTTCCAAATGGTCTAATTTTCAAACAGTGATTTATTCTGGATTTTTTTTATTTTTTAGCATGCCAAATACTATAAGTTTGGATCATCTTATTGACTTATGATGAATGAAGAAAACTTAAAAGTGTGACAAATATAATATCTTTTTTCTTTTTTTTTCACCTCTTTTCCATGTCTGTTAGAAGGTGAAAAAAGGCAGTTAATGTTATTGAATTGCGACGTTAACTATTTGTACAGTGAGTAAAAGATTGGCTCTTGAAACAATAATTGTTTTCTGTATTTTGAAGTCATGTTTTTAAATTTTGTGTATTGTAAAACTCATGTAGGCAAAACTAATGTAACTTGATATATTTTTCTTGGTTGATAGGAGCAATTATCTTCAGCTATCCTTCAGCCTGCTAACATGGGATCCTCTGGTGTTGTTCTCTGGGGGAGCTCTAGTGACAACAGAGCCAAGAACGAATGCCTTATCTTACAAGTAAGCTTTCATAATTTCTATTTCTATCCTTATTATATATTTATATATATATATATATATTTTTTTTTTTTAATGCACTGGAATTCTTAATTTCATTTAAACTAGTCAACGTTTTCATACTTTTCTCAAATCTAAGTTGAAAATGATTGCCTTGTCTTGAAGATAATTCTTTAGACTTCATTTTTTAGTATCCACTTGCATATTGTAAAAAAGTTTAAAGGTAATTTTTATTTTTACAGATAAACTATGGTCATACAGGACATTGACTACACATACTTTGTTCATCAAAAGTTGTAATGCTAACATTAAAAAAAAAAAAGCTAACTCTCTGCAATTTCGGTGGTGCGATGGACTGATGGTTAGAGTATTGGACTCCTAATCCAAGGGTCCAGGGTTCGAATCCTGAAGCTGACCGTGTTGTGTCCTTGGGAAAGACACTTTTACAGCAGTTTTCCTCTCTCCACCGATGCGAGAATTGGATACCGGCATATTCTCCTGGGGAAGTAAGCCTACGACAGACTAGCATCCTGTCTAGCAGATGATGTAAAAAGTAAAAATCATCTGTTTCACTTCACGCTACTGAAACTGGGATAAGCTCCAGCTCTATGCGCCTCATAGGCCTTAAAAGAATTAATTTTTTTTTACTCTACAATTTCAGTGGAACAGATATGACTTTTAATATTTTTGTTATATTTAACACTTGATATCTCTGTTTAACACAATGCAAAATTATATGATTAAAAAAAAATATGAATTGAATCTCAGGGTTTAGAGATATTCATAATGTAATGATGATGCCATTATGATGGTGATTCATTTATGTTATTTCTACTTTCTTGTGATATAAGATAAAATGTAGGCCTACTTAATTAATCCCTGTGGGAGACAAAGTAAATAACTGTCATACATATATTTGTGTACATGCCTATAATGTGTTATGTAATCTTAATCTGAACACATGAACACATAGTTGCCAGAAAGACAAATTATTTCAGCTTGTCCTTCCTTGAGTATACATTTTATAATATATCTCACCGTTCTTCTTGATTTAGTAGTGAACAGTTTATATGAGATGCACTAACGGTTAAAGCAAATAATTCTTGTATTGCAGGATTACATCAATTCAACATTAGGACCATATTCTCTGAATGTGACAAACTTTTTTGGGAACTGCACAGAGCAACTTTGTCACAGCCATGGACGATGTGTGCGGATCGACTATGAGCTAATTTACCAGGGATATCTGAAAGAAAGCGGGCGAGAAGAATGCATTATTCCAGAGGAGAGACTTGTGAAACCTAACCATGTTAGGTCTCAACAGAGACTAAACCACAAGTTGGAGAAAAGAGCTTCTAAATTTGTCTATAGTACATTTCAGAAATCTAGACATCCTCCATATGCAATAACTATACTTTGGTCCCTTCAAGCAAATCTTAAATCTTTGATTCAAAGGAAACTACATTTAACCTTAAGATTTCACAAGACGACAATTGGTAGAAATGAAAAGTTATCAGAGGTGGAGAGCCATGAGCGCAAATTCCAAGAGCTGAACAATGAAGGCAGTGCTAGTGTCCACACGATACATGATTTACCATCTGTCCCGCAGTCTCGTAATGGCTGGACAGAAAGTGGTTTTCTGGGGAAAAACCAACAAGATAACTTGTCCAAAGAAGAGGGCTCGCAAGAAATCCCATCATACGACTTTGATGATTATGTGTGCAAATGTTTTCCTGGATGGACTGGGGTACATTGTGAAAGCACAGTGTTTACATAATCTTGTTATTTAATAAGGCAGGATGTTTCATATTCATAATAAGGATATTTCATATTCATAAATTTTGAGCAAAAAAACAAAGGATTGTCGTATGTGAAGTATTTTTATCCTATATATTAGTTACCAAATCTTGTATACTCTGTTCGAACTATGCTTTTTATAAAACTGTAATTTTTTAAAAATTCGTGTAAAAATTAAAATCTTGCCATTTACTTTGCCCCAAAATATATTATATTTCATTACTTGTTTGTGGAACTCATTTTAAGTATTTTGGTATGATATACCATCCATTTACCATGTGGTTAAACTTATAAATTGTGTATAATTGTTGGCCCTCTGACACACCTTATGCCTTGTTATCGATTGATTGAGGAGACAAAAGAAAAAGGCAAACATTTTTTTTAATCCTGTTAAATTATCATAGATTGAGTTATCCATAACTGTTTGCTTCATTGGAGGTTTGTTTACCTTAAAAAAAAAGTCTTTCACTGCTGTTAAAGTATGATTTATTCTTTGGCACAATTAATAGCTTTTCTGTCCGGTGAATTGGCAGCTTTTTTTGTACTTTATGAGCATTATCATGTTTACTTGCCATTGTTTAACTTTAAATCAGTATTTCATTTATTAAAACCAAGACTTTATGGTTTTGTTACTTTTGCAATATTCTATTTTTTCTGTTAATTTCAATATGTTGTATACAGCCATTGTATCAATGCTAAAGAGTACATAATATATTATACACTAGTTACCCATATTTGATCAAAGCAACAAATCATTGAATATATAACACTGAATACTAGTAAGCTTGTGTTATATTTCATTTCTGTTGTAGCCATTCGCTCCGATGGCTAATATATCAATACTAAGGATTTTAAAAGGGTAATTTTACACTATTTCAAAGCAACAAATAAAAGTGAACCAACGCTTGCCATTTCTGCTTAAGGAAACAAGAATATAATAATCTAGATACATGCATAATACATGTATCATTGGCGATGTAGTTTTGTAGTGTCCTTTTTCTTTCCCTTCATTTTGTTTCCGTTCTCATTTCCATGATGCAGTGGGTTTAAAAAAATTTTTTTTTTGCCTTTTCATTGTGTAAAAGCAGAAATTTCGAATGCTGGTTTACCAGTTGTGATATTGCTATGACAGAGTTGTCTCTCTTGGTAATAAATACTGTAGTAACGACAAATACATGTCATTGCAGGTGGCGCAGTGGCGGAATGGTTAGAGCATTTGCAGGGCTGCCAACCTTTACGAATGTTTTTCTCTCTGGTGAACTTCTGGATAAAGCCAAGAAAGCTTGCAAGCTTTCTTGGCTGGATATTGAGAGGCTTATCATGAAATAATAATGTGAATAGGTGTAAATAGTTGTATCCAATCAATGTGACTGAACATGACCGTGTATGTGTTATGGTAAAAAATATGTGAAAAGGAATAGCAGTTAGTTGAGTAAGTTAGTGAGAATTTCATTTATATATACTAGTTTAATTACCCTATGCATGATGCTTGTGAAAACAAACATTGGAAGGAAAAGTAACTAATGTATGTCTCATTTTACTAATTTTCAAAGCTCTTTTTACTAAAATCGATATCGATGGGTTGGCAGCCTGCATTTGACTCTTAATCCAAGGGCCCTGGGTTCGAATCCAGGAAGTGATTGGGTTGTGTCCTTGGGAAAGACACTTTACACCATTTTTCCTCTCCCCACTCAGGTGCGAATTGGGTACTAGCATTTCTTCTGGGGAAGTAAACCTACGGCAGACTAGTGTCCTGTCTTGCAGATGATCGAAAAATCATCTATTCCGCGTCATGCTTCGGAAACCTGGATAAGCTCCGGCTCTATGGGTCTCATTGGCCTTGAAGGAACTTGTATCCATTTCATTGCAGTGAAACCAGGATGCGTTCCAGTTCTATGACACTCATACAGCTTGAGTGAACTTAACAGCAACAAAGTTGTCTTTTTAATAGTCTTGAAATTAATTTCCTCAAATTCCCCCCAAAAGACAAAAGCTAAAAAAAACAACAACCAGAAAAAAAAACAGAAAAGAAAAATGACACAAGAAGACATGTCAAGAGATAACTATTGAACTCCATGAAGTTTTCAACAGGTTTAATTCTATCTGCATAACCACACAGCATAAACCTTTTCCACACAGCTCCTGTATTCGTGCTTAATAGCGTCAGCATTTCTCAAAGTGCATAAGACTAAGACACATGTTTATGGGGGGAGTATTGCCTGTCTATCAAAAAAGATTTTTTCAAGTGAAGAAGAATTAGAAATAAGTATATCCAGTAAAGTTGGCTCTTCTTTCTGCTTCTTGGTTTTTACATTTTTTTTCCGTTCTCTGAATGAAAAAATGAAAAAACAATAAAATTCCATCTTATGATTCACTTTGAATTCACTTAATGCTGAAAATAAGATTGGCCATTTACACTGTTATACCAGCTTGAATAGTTGAAACGTTTATTGTACATGTGTTTTGAAATTGCCTCAGCTACTTCTTATTAAAGAAGGAAAACAATTTTTTTTTAAATGGCCTCAGTATGTGTACTTGCAAAGAAATGACAAGGTGATACACTTATACTGTTTTTGACACTGATATGGGCCACCAATGGAACCCTATTTCATACCTAAGAATTAAAAACTGAAAAAAAGAGATTTTTCACTACCTCATATAGTTGACGCTGTGGCTAAATGGTTAGAGTGGTGGACTCCCACTCCAAGGTCCAGGTAGGAATCATGATGAGTACCATGTTGAATTTTGGGGAAAGACACTTTACAACACATGTTCACTCCTCACCCAGATGCAAATTGGGCATCAAAAATATTTTGCTGGGAACAGACATGTTCCATCTTGGAGAAGATCTAAAAATCAGTTTCTGGTTTATGCTACCAAAACCAAAGCTCCGGCTCTATGGACATAGATTTAGAACATTACTACTGACTTTCATCTAGAGAATGACCAAGCTTACCACCTCTAGTCTCTCTCTAAAAAAAGAAATCAGAAGTTATTAGAATACTGTACGCAAAAATACTCAATAACTCCGCACAGGTCTATGCACCAAGTATTTATGTCTGAGATCATTAGGACACTTTGCTGTTAAGAAAAAAGAAGAGAGAGTGATAGAGTAAAAGAAAGTTCTTTTTTTTTTACAAAGAACATGTTGTGTAAATAAACTGAAACCATCTTTAAGCAAAAGAGGTATTTTAAAAATGCCCAGTTGATACAGTTAGATTTATTTGCTTAAGTGTTATTCCTAAAGTACCGGTAGTAAACAGATAAAAGCATGTCATTAAATTTTTTGAAGTTTGAAGATGGGTAAAAATTGTAGTGAGTATGATAGAAAAGCTTCTAACTACCATGGGCAGGAAGAAGCCTATGTATTAATTGCATGAAAATCCACCTGAATATGGCCTGCCTTCTGATAAAATTAAGTAAAGTAAATAGATTTACAGGAAGCCTCTATAATACTGTGTACAATTTTTACAAATTAGAATGTTTGTGCTTCTTCTGTTTTTCCCAGTGAAACAACCAATTTGCAAGAACGTTAATTAGAAGCGGCAGGTCAAGAGCAGAATTAATATAAAAACTTTAAAAGCGGCAAGTCAAGAGCATAATTAAAGTAAAGAGTGGCTAAGTAATACACATGTATAATCATAAGCATGCCACACTACACAGTTATCATGGAGAATTGTTTAAGAGTGGCATATACTGTAAAAACTGAAAGGAACGCAACTGATACTCTGCAAAGTTATTGAAATATTAATTAGCTTCTTTCAGCAATTCTAAGAATTATATCTTTATCTTCCATCGTTGTCTACATCTCTCGCATGTTGAGAGTACATTATACGAAATATGCATTTTATAAACACATTTTTCTTTTACTAGCAATCACAAGCAGCCGTAATCATTATAATATTATGCCTCCATACATGTACATTGTACAATCTGTATAATGTGTGTGTCAAAGTATGAGCATTTACTGCAGACAGACACACAAGAAATATTCCAACTTACTTCACAGGACAAGGCACTACTATAAATGAGATACATTGTTATTATAAATGTTTGACACCAAGGTAAGCCCTATATTATATTTATTCTTATTAGATTGTCAAAAGTAGATGAAAGCAACAGAGTTGAAAAACTGATGATGAAAATGAGAATAAATCCATCAGTGTAGTGATGGTACGTAGGTTATTTAACGTCGGTTTTCCAGTCCTGGAAGGTAGCAGGTCTGATATCGCCGATGGAGTTTTCCCACTGAAGTGAGTTACGATGTATTTCTACTATTCCAAATGAAGGGGTTTTTTTTCACTTTATATACAGGCCTATACCTTTTCTGGAAAATTATTTATTATTATTTTTACTTTTTTATATGCTTTTCATGTTTCAAAATTCAGTTTTGACTTTTTGATTTTTAATCGTTTGTGTAAAAATGCAATGTCATAACCCAAAAATAAATTGCTCTTTGGTGTGGCATAGCATTGCCAACTGTTTTTGCTCAAAGTGAGTTCAGAGTCTGCCGCTCAATTCCGATTGAGTGGAGAAGAGCTTTATATTGTGTATAATACAATATATATCAATATCACCAAGTCTTTTGCAAGAGCGACATTGATTTATATGACAGATATGATTTATGCCAAAATTAAGCATTGGTTTACAATGATAGGATTAAAATGGTTGATACGTTTCTTGCAATATCGTGGATGTTTCATTGTTTACAAGAGCTGCTCCATGAGAAAATGTCAGGTTTTGAGCTCTTGCAAGAAAAAAAAAACATTTCTTGAAATGAGATGTGTATCTCTTGTTCTTTAAACGTCAGCAAAAAGACATTTAAAAGTGTGAAATACATTAGTGTATGACCTACAAACGTTCAAGTATAATTAATTGATCGTGGACGTGTAAAACAAAATGAAACTATACTTAGGATTTTTTTTTCTTTACTGTTTAAATTGAAGCGTTATTTTCTTTTTAAAAGTATAAATGTTATAGCGCAAACTAATTTCTTTTGGAGACAAAAAGAAAGTTACAAAGCTGGGGCTGTTTTGAAAGTAATCATACTGAAAAATGGAGTAAATAAAAAAGAAACAATCTGAATAGAAAGATAGGTTAAATAAAGTCAAAATAAATTACATCACTATATCACTAAAGACGGGACAGAGGAGAGAGAAAGAGAGGAGAGAGAGAGAGAGAGAGAGAGAGAGAGAGAGAGAGAGAGAGAGAGAGAGAGAGAGAGAGA
>JBDFRD010267955.1:0-10907 GCA_039654405.1 Bullina lineata
CCAAGGTCTTTGAGCCTGTTGGCAGCAGCATAACTTTGTTTACTGTTTAAACTTTTCTCATTGCCTGAGGAATAACACAGAGATATTGTTCAAGGTAGCTGACTTTTCCACTGGTTTATCTTTTTTCACAAGCCTTGTACAAAGGATATAAAGACACTGGATTTGTGACCTATGTGAGCGGCAAAAAAAAAAAGGGTGTTTATTAAGTATCTTCTTCTTCTTCAAGTGTCAGGCCTGGTGCAGGCATTGACAGTCATGGTCTTCCAGTCCATTTTATTATGAGCAAGCCGTATAATGAACCAAAATGGGGTAATAATAGTTCTTTACAATAATATACATCAAGGCAAGCACATTCTTTGCACTGTAACATTTTTATGAACCTGAGTAAACAATAAATTGCTCACCATGTTTCTTTTCATTACGAAGTAAACTACAAAATGGTATCATTTTCTGCATTCTGAATATGCCATTCAAAGTATCGTGTAGTGCATAAATAATGTGACTGTAAAACTGTGCTGAAAATCACAATTGTGAATAGAAATATTTATCATGAGGTAGAAAAGCAGAACTGAGATGATTTACATTTTGTTCTGCAGAAAACATTTCTTAGAAGTTATGTTTTCTGAAGTTATCAAGTTAAGAAATATTATCTGCAGAGTTATGTTCATTTGCTGAATTTTAAGAAAATTGTTTATGATAATAGTAAAATCCACTTTTATGATTCAAGTTCAATCACTCACATAGAATAACTGACCTGTCATAAGAACAACATGGTTTTTGGCAAGAGGTCGGTCTCCATTAGGTTTAGTAAACATGTTTTGCCTCACATAATCAAATGCCCCAGCAACATTTGGTCTACGCCTGCTTGGCTTGTTTCTCAGGCCATCTAATCCATTAATGACCTCATCCTTGAAGCCGTACCTGACATGGAAATCCACAGATTAGAATGTTTCATCTTATTAAAGAATTTGTGTCATACGATAGTCATCTTTAGGGGAAAAAAAGCCTTGTAAAGAAAATGAGCAAACTGTTTACTTCTGAAAGCGCACATTGTATACACACCTGTTGAGTTCAAAGTTAGACTGTGGCCTGTCACCAAAAGTCATAGAACCGACCCTCCATTCACCAGAATCCACATCCAATTGACCAGCAAAGTTTTTCACAAAGTCTTTCATCCAGCCAAAGGTCTCATCATTCACAGAAGAGTCCAGCATAAAGATGATATCTGTCCCTGTCTCACTTTCCTCTGAGAATTGCAAAAGGGTGCAGAAACATGTTCAAATTAATCTTAATTATTCTTAACTGAAAAAAATATCAAAAACACAGATTCACATTATATAACACAGTGTAATATATATATAGTCTCAAGTAGTTAAGTTTCATGTAAGCTTAATTAAATCACAGATATGAAATTCTGCAGTAAAAGAAATGTATAAAATTCATTAATTTATTTCTGGGATAATAAAAAAAAATCAAGGAAAATCCTTATAGATGGCACAATAATTTACCATAAAAAAAAGACTTTACGTGTTAGCCCTCTCAAAATTTCTTCACTACTACTAAATACTGAAGATAACCATAAAAAACATAAATAGGCATATGTTTCTCATTGGGATATTAGGTAGAGTGGTCCTAAGAGTGAAAGCATGGAACAAGGAAATGTGACTTACTTGGCACACGTTCTTCAGTGGGACCTGGCACAGTGAGAAGTAAAAGAACTTGAGTACGGTAGAACTGGACACAAAAATCTAATCATCTGTGAGTGGCCTTACCTCACTCCACAGAAAAAAAATTTGATCGCAAGTATGGGGCTTTCCAAAATGTTTTTGTGTCATCAATTTCAAATGGTATCAACATAATGTACCAACATACTTACAGGTGTACCAGTGAATGAAAACCATTTCGATAAACAACTATGCAAAAAAAAAGCACTTAAGACATGAGATTGAACATCATCATTCCAATGTCTGCAAAAAGTTAAAATTCATTGCATTCAGAAAACGTTACTGTCTGGTGAAAATACAAGGTCATTCTATTCAGCATGCACATGCAACTAAAGAATTCTTTCAATGAAAAATAATATCAGCTTGAAAAATTCTGTAACAGAAGGACAAGGCTATTTGAGATTACATTATAAAAGGTTCAAAAGGAATACATTGTGACATTAATAAACTTTCACGTGAGACACAATTATATGAACAAGATTGTATCCATACCGGTACTTTTGATGATTTTCGGTATGTTTTAAAGGTTCTGAAAGTTAATGTCAAATACCCAAAGTTTGTATTTGCTCTAGGATCTCTAGCTACAAGGTGAGTAAACCCTTCAAACTTGCAATATTTTTGGTTAATGATCTAAGATATAAAACTTAAGACCAAAGCACAAATGAAGACAAGGTTCACTTACATAGAAATATGTGAAGCATAACTCCTGCTCAGCAACATTGCAGGAGGAACTTAGCAGGGTCATAAGCAAAGTGCAAGAATTTTACAAACATGTACATGTCATGTAGTAGGCCTATGTTAACATGACAGAACTTCTCTTCACTTTTTTTCCACAGCTACAATTGCAAAGCATGTTTGCTAAACAAAACATTGTTGTCAGCATCTAAGTAGAATTTGAGGGACTAAAGTTAAAATAGCAAAGCATGAATACTATCTATTTACCCTAAACTAAAAGTGTTGAGGGACATGTATACAAAGCATCATTTTAACAAAAACAAGTGTATTTCAGGCGACATATTATGAATGTGATATGTAATCAAAAAGCTACATTACAAAGCAATATTTCTACCAAAAGTATATGCATCATAGGCAAGTCTGAGCATAGTTTGGATATCTGGAAGTAAAGTAGCAAAGCATTTTTGTCTATTAAACTAAGAGCACAGGAGGATGAAAATGTATTCAAGTGCTTAAGAGCGTATATGGTGAAGCTAGCTGTCAGTCAAAACAGTGCAATATTTGGAAATTATCGACACGCAACTATTATTCTAAATAGTATTGTAAGTAGCCTGTATTCTAAACTTCTAAGCAGAATTTGAATTAAATGAAGCAAAACTATTAGTGGAATCACTGTGACTCATTGAGGCAGTAATTGTTTTCCAGGCGGCAGGTTTGGAATTTGTAGTGGTTAGCAAAATTAAAAATAAAGAATCAACATCTCATACATGTCACACAACTGCAGTTTGAATGTTAGCCTTCTTAAATGGTCATCAATATATAAAAACTACTAAAAACTAGTTTGAAATGAAATGACCGTCACAATTATTATGGAGTGGAACATAAAATATTAATGTTTCTCAGTATGGGACACAGTGTTTATTTCATTGATATATGTATTGTTGAGTGTTTAAAGGAGTACTCAGTTTCCTTTCTTTCCTTATTTTTTTTTATATTTTTGGATAGGGACAGAAATTAAAAAATTAAACAATCTATATAAAACAAGATATTCATAAAAAGTCATAGATACTTTAAAAACTAACCTATTCGATAAAAGCTTGATATAAGAAATAGTACTCAAGTTTAACATGATGAGATTTGTTTAAAGAATGTTCAAGTCAAGTAGAACTCAGTCCTAGGAGAATGAGAAACTTACTTTCAAAAGGAGATAAATGTAAACAAACTGGGCACAGACAGTGTACATAATATAAAGGGGTGGAGAGCATGAATGAACGAATTAATAAACGTGTGTAGTTGGGAGATTTCAGATAATAAGTTGTATGACTAAAGAAAATACGTTCAATACAAAAGAGAAGTTCAAATATTTCATTGCTCAAAACAGAATAGAAGAAAAGCAGGCTGCTTTAATACTTGTGTCAGCTGAAGTCTGAGCAGCTCATCATAAAGGCATAAATTCCACATTTGGCAAACAACACAAACAGCACATAGAATATTAGGCATATGATTATTTCAAAAAGAAATCACTATTTAGTTCTGCTTGGATTAAAACAGGATTTATATATTTTACTTTATACATACCATATTATTTACATTGGAAAAAAAAACAGCTTGAACTTACGTGTTGCAGTTGTCGTAAACACATCTGAAATAATTTTTAAACAGCAAAAAACTTGTAACCAAGGCAATGAAAGTGTTAAAAAAAAAAAAAAATAAAATAAAACTGTGTGAAATCAATTGCTTGTTTTTTTTTTTATCTCCATTGTTGTTTTCTCGTTTCATTCTTTATCTTCAGTTTTCTCCACCTTCGATATATGTTCAAGCAGTAAAGAAGTAAGGTTCCATCAAGGCCTATGAGGCCCAATGAGACGGAGCTTATCCCTGTTCTGGTAGCGTGAAGTGAAAGAAATGATTTTGTCATGATCTCCTAGACAGAACGACAGGCAGTTAAAGGTTTACTTCCCCTGCAGAATATGCCAGTAGCCAATTCGCACCAGGTTGGGGAGAGCAAAAATGGTGTAAAATGTCTTTTCTAAGAATAAAATGCAGTCACCTGGAGTCAAAACTGAGCCCTGGGATTGGGAGCCCAACACTCTTAACATTAAGCCATCGTGCCACCTACGTGCAAACAAGTGACGGCTTATATTCAGAGAGAAAGGTTGGCTGAGTAGTAATAAACTTTCATCACCCTCACTTAACAACTTAATGTTGACAACATTTAAGAAAAGCCTATTGTGTAGCTCTCATGTTTACAACCCTTTGCTTTGCTAATTTTTCATGACTTTATGTACCATCCAAATTCTTTTTCTTTCCCTTCAAAGCATTTCTCAAGGTCAAACCTTTGTGGATGCTTCATGACTAATTTGGGGGCAGTTAATCAGAGAATATCCTGAATAAAACAGTTTTCAACATTTCTGTGAATTATGAATGTATCAGTAAAAAGGCTGGAACACAAACTGGCGGGAAAGTCCCACATTCTCTTCCTCCTCTTTTCCACTTTGCCTTTTCCATTCACTTCACTGACACCGCTTGGACTGAATATATTTGTCATATATTCTTCTTCTCGTGAACTTTACACTTATTCCGCTCAACAGATTTGAAGTGAACCTAAACAGAAATACCTCAAATGTTGCTCTGCTAGGAATAAGTAATGAAACATAGAGTATTTGCTGTGAAGGAGGCTGGATAAACAAATGAAACAAAAGAATTAAAGACAGACTTCACTGTACTTACGGGGACAAGCTGAAGCAAAAATGTCCTCATCAACATTCTGCAGTTCATCAAAATCTTTAACTTTGAAGCTGTTCTCCTCTGCAGGGGGCGATGCAATGCCATCTAATTCTTTAGTGTCTGACAAGCCCACACCAATGGTGTAAATGTGGATGCCATCATTATGGGCTTTCTTGGCATTAGGCACCGTATTCTTTGCTCTAATGTTAGACACGCCATCTGTTTGAGATTTACAATAAGAAAAAGTTGTCAAAATGAACCCATAGAAGGAAATTTAAAATGTAAATGTTGATCAGTAAGTAAATTCTTAGAATTATATATATACATAATTTTACTGTCTCATGTTTTTATCTTTATTATAATTGCAAGCGACAAATTTGTCAAATATATGTAAATAAACAACCAGATAGCAGGACTAAAAAATAAATACAAGTATCTGTTTTGCACTAACAGGTTTTGTCAAAGCAAAAGGTCCAGTGAATTTCTTTACTTTTATATTTTAATTTTCCTCTTCCCTGATGTATTCACCAGAAGAATTTTCAAAAATTCAAACAATTTCCAGACAATCTTACCAGTGAGCACAACAGCAACATTTGGAATGTCAGCTCTATCTCCATTAACTGGTGTAAACATCTGTCTACGCATCACATCCAGAGCACCTGCAGTGTTGGTACTGCCAAAGCGATACTTAATTCTGTCTATAGCATTTAGAACATCTTCTTTTGTCTTGTAGTCATTCAGCTGGAATTCTTGATGTACATCTGTACTGTAAAGGACAGCGCCAACACGAACATTGCCTGAGTCGATATCAGCCTTTTCTACGAATCCTCTGAGAAACAGCAAAACCTAAGGCAGAGGTAAATGAATAAATATGAGACTCATCCACTTTGTGAAATTTTCCCTGCTTAAAACAAGAGACTTCGAATCAATGCAGTATGGTACAAATCCTTGTCTTTTGACAGCACATCTGCCAAAGAATTGCAAATAAATGCAATCAATATTTCCTTCTTTATTTTTTTTTTTTAAGTTGCCATAAAAATCACACCTCGCAAAAATAAAAAATGATGGCATCTGTATATCAATTTACGTCTCTTCCACAATACTTGAGATTCAACGATTGATTGATTGTTTATCTAAGGATATGCATCCTTTTATGAGGCCAAAATATCTAAAAAGATTGTTTTTGTTTTTTTTAGATGGCCATTATGCAGGACCACCCTATGTGTAGCAAAGAATTGCTCCCACCATATACGTCTGCATGGTCGTATGAGGCGACTAAAAGACCAAACAGGTGGTGGCTTCCGATACTGAGCCTCCTGGCCCTCCAGGTTGGGGGTTGGACATAGGGTTAACACCCCTATTCTGTAAAAATTATCATTGTTACAAAAATGGATAGACGGGAAAATCATAACATTCAAGTCTTGGGAGAAGATGGAGTTTCTGACAGGAAACGAATGATGTCCAACGGTCAAAGCCACAAGGATGCCACTGAGCAGATGCCTCCATCTTCAAATAAGAATCTCCGGACTGGTTTGTTGAACGTTTGGACCCTATATGAGGCCGGGAAGACTGCACAAGTCACAAAAGAAATGCGGAAGTACGGTCTTGATATACTGGGAATCAGCGAGACCCACTGAAGCCAAGTTGGACAAAAGAAGACAAGGACAAGGTGAGTTGATGGTCTACTCAGGACATGAAGACACAGGGATGCATAGAGATGGAGTAGCAGTCATATTGAACAAGAGAGCCCAGAAAACATTATGATGGGTGACATGAACGCCAAGGTTGGAAAGAACTGACAAAGTTATCCAAAGACAGAATAAAGTGGAAATCCCTTGTGTGTGGCCTATACCCTGATGATTATGCAGAAGAAGTATAATTAAAACATATATTCAAGGGCAAATGTTTACTTCCCTATTCAGGATGTATGCTGTAATAACATTAGTAACAGTACCATATTTCGCTGTTGATAATTTTGTACTTCGGAAGAATTGATATGAAAAAGGAAGGAAAGATTTACCTTTTTGAAGTTGGCTTCTGTCACACTTGTCGAAGAATCGATTATTATGATAAGATCTGCTTTCCCCAAAGCACAATCTAGTTGTGTGAAACAAGAAGTTAAAAAAAATATAAGTACATACATCAAATCCTGGTTCTATGGTATGTTCCAATCTTTTGTCTTTTATGGTGAAATGACAATGTTAGAAATTAAAAGACTTGAAAATTATGAAGATTTTACATAATGTTCATAACAAGATTTTTTTTTGCTACCATCTCCATGGCAACTGATTATAAAATTGCATTCTTATGAAAATCCCACTAAAATTCCAGAATCTGCAGTCCAAAATGTCTGATGTCCAACACAATAAAGCAGTAAGAGATAAAGTTGCTTACTGCATGTACTCCGACTGATTTGTCAGTCTAACTATAAATGTTGCTAAAGTTAGCCTAGTGGGAGAGACTTAATCTGTAAAACAGAAGAGGCTCTTTACTCAGGGTTTATGTGAGTCTTATTACCAAGGTTTTTTCCTTATTGATTACAGTTTGCATAAGATTATACTTCTTCAGCAAAATGATTGTATTGATGGAGAACAAGTTCACATAATATGCATCTTGTATTTTTTTAAATAAAGAAATTGAAATAACAAATAATGCTGCATAATAGTTACCACTTAAAAATGGGCCTTACATTACACACTAAGCATAAGACTCTTTTTTACCAACTTGTATTAAAACTGTAATACACATCACAAGTTTGTTGAACCATTCATTGGATAAATTAAGAAATTATCAGCTACCTCTATATAAGAGAAAAAAAATAGGAATACATGTACTGTTACATGTGTATCTTTTATAAGAACATAAATCTGATTACAAATATGAAATTCATAAATGTCTTAGTTTTGACAGTGATTTTGATTTCATATTAGTTATTATTGCTTGTAGCTTGAGTGTGAAAACTATTCATATTCATTATATTTGATCTATGCTTTAACATTTCAATCTTCAAAATGCAGTCTATATGATTGACTTTATTATCAATTAGTTGTCTGTAGGTAACAGTAGTTGTTTCTACTTTTCTTTACAAACGTTTCTCCTCAAATGTATACAATTTACACTTTTAAAGTTTTATACTTTGGAAAGAGCTGTGTCAATGTCAAACCCCCTCCATTCATTTCTTACCTGAGCCAGAAGGCAAGGTGATTCTAATAGCAGGTGTTGTGCCTGTATAAAAGTAATTTCATATGTGAAATGGAAATTATGCTTTGTGAATTATGCAACATGTACAAAAAAAGGTAATCGGTGCATCTATGTTTTAATGAAATATACTTTGGTACTTAATATTCTTTGATCTTCTATGCTTTATGATGGTTTTTAATATCAGTTCCCCCCCCCCCAATCCACAATTTTTAATGACATTAATGAAACATATAAATTGAACATAAATATAAATAAAACACGTTTTATAAAATTCAAACACAGAGGAAGCATTTTGTACGAACTCTGGTCCCCCTGAAATACATAAAAGTGAAAAGGATTAACACATGTTGACATAAAAAAAAAAGGCTTTATTGTGAGTAGTTAGGAATAATAATAAGAAAAAAGTTAAAGTGCCCAACACCCAAAAAAGAAAGAGTACGTAAAATATGTGTTAATCACCATGAAATTTTGTTAAAAAGAAGTAAAGAGCACAAATCCACAATGAGTTCTTACTTTTATATTATATTATATTTTCTTTGTCAAGAAAATATGTTGCAACTCGAGCATAGTTCACTAATTCCCTCAAGGAAATAATAATTTATTGCAGAAGGATTTATCCTAAACCAAACTTCTTAAAGAGATGTGCTCACTTTCTTCTTACACATAATTGAGAAGGATTTTGCCAATAAAGATGCAAATAACTTGTTATTACATTTTTCTCTTTTTCGGCAGTGAATAATTCTTGACAATTTTAGTGCAATATTGAAATAAAAAAACTACAATTGAAAAGAACATTGTGTCCACTTGCAAAACTTTTTAACAAAATCCTTTCATTATTCATTTCAGTCGTTTGCATTCAAGATAAAATTCAAAGGCCATCCAATGCTTTGAGAGACTACCAGCAATTCACTGATATATACCAATCATAACATTAGAAAGAACAAGTGTCATTTTATTGTGTCATAAGAATGTCATTTATATTTTGTGATCCAATTGTAAAAATTATTCATATTTTGATTTTGACAGTTGTGTTGGTTTTTGCACTGTTTCCACATTGGTGTCACAAAAATCTTTGCAGAGTGTTCAAAAACTAAGATTTTGCAAAGCAAGATCATTTGAGGAGACACTTTATAAACCCAAGTAGTTTCCAATATAAATCTAAAGCCTAAGCTTTTCAAACAAGGAATAAACAAAACGATCACTTACAATCTTCCTATGAGAGTCCAGATATTTTTCATTATGTAAAGGAATGAAAAGTTGGAGAGGGAGCTAAAGCAGGCAGCAATATCAACCATCAAACAAGTCTCCAAGGATGAATGAAGCAGACCACAATTTTCAAGACACAATATAAAATACTTTTGTTTAAACCTTCCCTTTTGGAAGCTGGAAACATCAAAGCATAAATTCTCCAACACAATTTTTCTACCAAAAAGAAAGGAAGTCAACCGAGGACAACGATTTTGACAAAGGATTAGAAACAATAGTGAACCAAAATTCAGTGTTTGAGGCTATCATTAGACAGCAAAAGGAGGGGAGGAGATTAATGCAAACCATTACATTGTTTTTAAAGTCTCATTTATAGCCCAGGAAGGTAGAAAAAAATAAAATCTAAAAAAATAGGATGAGAATACTGTGAGTGTGAACTTTGATTTCACTTTACGGAAATCACCAGGTAGCATCACCAGACAGGCACTGTAGTGGAACGTCTCAAGGAACCCGAAAATGGGGAAGGCCAAGGGAAACATGGAGAAGATGTGTGGTAAGAGACAGAGGAAGATCAGGAAAAACATGGCCAGAATTGGCAAGGATGACCGGGACAGATTGAAATGAAAATCCCTTGTGTGTGGCCTATACCCTGATAAGGGTGAGGGGCAATGATGATGATGATGATCTTTGATTTCACTAAATTCTGCTGCTATGTGGAGAAATGGAGCACATTTATTCTTCTCTCAAAGCATAAGATTCACCATGAAATACATTACCCATGCTTTCACCAATTTAGTGTTTTAGGGAATGGGTTACAGGTTTGAATCTGAGGAGAGGTACATTAAGATGTTAACAAAAATTATGAGGTAAACATACAATATATAATAGTGTAAAAGAAATATTCAATACAAGAGACATCATTAGGACACAAAATGTTATTTGAAAATACTATGGTTATTTCACAAATTATATGACAATAGTTGAATTGAATCACAATGATTACTTTCAAATCATTAAAAGTTAGTTTACAATGGAATAATTAATGTAAAATGTGAATTGTGAATATTTTCAAAAGAACTTTTAAAATCAGGTAAATTGTTATCTATTAAAACAGTCCATGCCAATTTTTTTTTAAAATTAAATTTTGCTTTAGCTCATCATGTTTTACTTTAACATTTATGCACAATATGTAAAACATCACATGTAAAATGCATCCTTCTTACCACATAGGGCAGCAAAAACATGATGTCTCAGGTCCCTCAGCTCAGAAAACTCTTGGACAGCAAATCTGTTCTCATCTATTGGCTTGCTGGCAATGCCATCCAACTCCCTGGTGTCTGTCAGACCAATACCAATGGCGTAAATGTGGATGCC
>JBDFRD010268066.1:0-10907 GCA_039654405.1 Bullina lineata
ACCAGTCTCCAGCCATGACACAGACTGCAACACACCAAGGACCAGTCTCCAGCCATGACACAGACTGCAACACACCATGGACCAGTCTTCAATCAAGACATGCCTGGTGGGACAGGTGTTGGGTCATAAACTCATACTATTTGTTGTTTCAACAGAACGAACACTAAAAAAATGACAGCTTTTTTTTCCAACTTACCTTCAGTTTGTAACATGTAGATTCTATAAGTGAGACACACATTTTCTCCATATTATAACACCAATCAGTAAAAAGTATAGATCTTCCTCATACATATACGTGAAGTCTTAATTATTGGTTTCTACACATACATTGTACTTTCTTTACAATTCTGTTTTGGCAAGAGTAAGATTGAAACATGGATTTGAACCATTTTTTTCCCCCAGAAATCAGTACAGACTTCAAACGACGATCCCACTTATTTTCTAAACAGCAATAAAATGCATCAAATGAAACTTATTCAGAAATTCTAATTTTCCTTCATGAAAGTTGAGACGTAGAAGGCATAGATCTTACAAATATAAAAAGTCAATTATCTCATCACGTGTCCATTTGCTGGACCGGTATCTCCCCTCCATGACTTCAAAATTTTATACATTCAGATATTAATTTTCACTGTTGCACAGTGCTTTCCCGCACCACGCTCTATCTTTTTCCAATTTCTCTTCGCCTTTCAGTTTCTCTTCCCTATCTCATTTGTAGCATCTTTGTTTTTGTGTACCTTTTGAAAACAGAAATGTCGATAAGCCAACATATGTTAAATGTGGGGCTCTGTATCATTGTGTGACTTTGTCTCCCACTCGCTTTTTCATGTGTTTTAATAAGTAGTTTCAATATATTTCCTCAAAGAATACAGTAGCATGAAGAAAAACACTGTTTTGTTCTGAGAAGGAGAAACACAACAACACAAACTTCACATATATGCACAGAACAAAAACAAATGATTATCTCCAGAAAAACTCCTGTACTGTGGGAACATAATTTATTATGGAACTTCTCCCAAATATGCCAGGTACAGTTGTGAAAACAAAATTAAACTCCCACGGAGAGGTCGCCATATGACTGTGATTGTTTATGAGCCAAAGTCCATAGGCTGTTCCATTAACCTGGGGTCATTAGGAGGGCGAGGACGTGACATGAGAGGGGAACGAGGCCTTCGCGGGGGCGGAGGTCGTCCTCGTCGGTTGTACATGGATGGCGGAGGCGGAGGCCTGGAATAGTAAGAAAAAGAAATATGTACACAGAGAAGCTATAGAATAAGACTACAAAATGAAGCTTATTCAATCTTACAAGTCTAAGACTAAGAGTCACCCTGATAAAATTGTGAATTGTCTTTGACTGATATTAAACATAACTTTGTTGAAGAATTAACGTTTTAACATTTTTCTTTCAGGGAAGAAAATTTTTACTTCTGGACTTGACTGGGATTATTTAATGTCAGTTTTCCATTCCTGCTACAGTCAGGTGTTATATCGCCCACAGATTTTTTTTTTTTTTTTACTTCACTGCAATCATGGATATTTATAGCAAAGAACTAGATCTAATGCAAAAGATTGGCTGACACTCAGTAATCTATAGTGTGTAACCATCAAAGATCCAATACAATAAAAATATAAATCTCAGTGCTTAATCCATTCACCAGAGTGCTATGATGGAAGGTATTTTTGAATCACTTTGATTTTTTCCCCCTATTTTGTGGCCGAAGGAGAACAATTCCAAAAATATTCAGCCTCCCAGTTAAAGATAGAGTCGTCTCCCTTCCCTTCGCAAAAATTATTTATTTTTATTTTTGAAATTTCATAAAAGAGATAGGAGATAAAGCAAAAAAAAACACCAAACACTTTGAATTCTGACATATTGCTGATAACCCTTACATCAGAATAAACTCAAATTTGTAACAATACTGTGACGTTAAAAAAAAAAATACTGTAACATGACAGACTACCAAACACGCGAACATAGTTCCTAGAAATAAACTCTGCCATAGTTCTTCCTTACCCATCATGCCATGGTTCATCATTCCATCGGCCAGGGCCTCTGTCCCAGCTTCGCCTATTCCCGCCTCCGGGACCATCCCATCCCCAGCCTCCACTGTTGCCACTGCCACTTTCCCAACGGCGACCTGAAGGGTGAGGTCCATTCCATCCCGAATTATCAGGACCACGTCCTCCTCCCATCCATCTCCGACTGTCACTTCTTCTCTCCTCCTCTCTCCTGTCTTCCCACCTCCTCCGGTTCCCTGGACTTGGATCCATCCTTCTGCCATCCCTCCTGGGTTCTCTTGATCTGCTGTCCAACAGAACTTTCCTATCATCCCTTTTCTTTTCAGGGCTAGGGCTCTTACTGAGTGACTTCTTCCTCAAACTACTTGAACCATTGTCACTGCTGCTGCTTCTGCTGCTACTACTGCTGCTACCACTGTTGTCTCTCTTGTGGCGACTCCTTCTATGAGCTTTTCTTATTAGCTCTTCTTCTTCCAGTTCCTTGTGTCTTTTTTCCCTCTCCCTCCGCCTCATGTCCATAGCCAGAGTTCTGATCTCCTCTTCACGGTCCTGCATTGCAGTAAAAGACAAAAGCTGAGGCTAAAGCAATGTAACATCCGATTTCCACATGAGAAGATTTTATTTTTGGACAACACTGGAAAAACACATTTTTTGGACATCAAACATAGCAATGAGAAAAGTCAAAGACACTGACATTCCCTGCTGTTGAATCAAAGACAGTGAATATTTTGGCTTCAAGAAAAAACACATGGCCCGATAATATGTATAAGAGAAAAAAGACAGAAAACAGAGGCATTCATTAAATTACCATAACTTTACACGATTTCAATGGGAATTTAAATAAAAAAAATTAAAAATAAAACAATTGTCAAAACATTCAACTGGTCTGACTGCTTGAAATTATATTTATCACAGACCAGAGATCAATTTCATCTTGCTGTGTAATAATTCCAAATTTCTGTTTTAATTTTTTTTTTAAAAACAATTTACATTTTTTTCAAACTTGAAATTATTTTAGATCCAGCCACAACTTCAAATCAACTCTTCAGACTTACCATTCTTTCCTGTTCCTGTTTCGATATTTTGGTAATCTCTGCTTTCTTGTCTGCTTTGACTGAAAGAAAACAATATAGAAGTGTTAATATATAAAACATATCACAGTATGTCTATATACTAATCACCAGTCATAAGGTAATGCAGAGCATTTGTTTGTCATACGTGTAGGGTACAGAAGTAATGGCTGCATCACCTTCGTCAGATTATTTTTTGCCTCCACATTCCTGATGAGACACCAGATGACTTCATGAAAAATAATGTAGGCCTACTTAAGGGGGGCGTCCTGGTGGGAGAGCAAAATGCTACATTTGGACTTTTTTCAATCTTTTAATATACTTAACTGATGCTTTAAGATAGGTTAATGTGCTTTTCAGTGTTATTCAACATTTTCCCCTTTTTGTTGCCATGGTAACGGCAGCTATATTGGATTTTTATACATAATTTTATAATCTTAAATTTTCTAAAACTAAAGAAGCTAGCATCAACATCTTTTTTAATAAGATACACTACACACATTTTTACAGGGAATGATATAACTTTAAAGTCTTGAATTTGTACCAAATATTTTTTGCGATTTAAAAAAAAATGCATTTTTATAAATGGCTGAAATTTGATGAATAATCCATAGACAAACTGCTGTAACATAAAAAAGTTAAATTTATAAAAAGTAGATAGTTCCCTATAACAACTATTTATCTATGTGCATGCCAAATTTAGGGTTCTAACTTCAATACTATTTTTTTAATTTAAGATTATAAAATTATGTATACAAATCCAATATGGCCAACACGACAACAAAAAATTAAAATTGATGATTTACACTAAAAAACACATTAACCTATGTCAAAGTATCATCTAAGTGTATTAAACGATTGAAAAAGTCCATTGAAATTGCTTTGGAGCCTAATTTTCAAAACACAATTTTTTACTCTTTTGGACAATTTTTCACCCGGACGCCCCCTTAAAAAAATACGTGATTAAGCCTACCTGTGAACCAATAGTAATGTTTAAAAACCGCATGCTTGCTACTTCACTTTGTCTCTTAGTCACTGTGTAAAGTAATTTAAAGGCCTAGGAAAAAAAGTGCTTGGGCATATTCTTCTTCTCACACTTGAAGATAAAATTGAAAGTTTTCAAATCAACTACAGTCTCTGAACATTTGTAGCTGCTCTATGCACAGTATTCTGTACAAACACATCATGAGGCCAGATTGCCCTTGTTCAGCTGTGGTGAGGGAACAAATACAAGGAAATTCAGTTTCAATGTAACTTTTATATCATAGGGATACACAATTGAGTCTTATTTATATGTTTGTGATGAAATTCTAATTAAGAAAGAAAAAAAACTTGAAGCTCAGCAACAACATTAACACCACATAAAGATATGAAAATGATCTGCTTTCTTTGTGAAACTTACATTGTTTTGAGAGTTGAGCCTGCATTCTCCTTTTAAGGCGCTCTTGAGGAGTCTCCTTGTTTGACTAAGAAAGACAGAAATAGAAAAAAAAACATTCAGAGAGAGCAATCCAAGCAGAAAGAATATACTGAAGGACAAAAGCACGGAAATCTCCATTTGCAAAAAGGGAAAAATTACAAAAGGAATACAGACAAAACAAAATCCTCTTTCAAGTTTATAAAAACAAACCATGAAAACAACATAACAAAAAAGTTATCAATGTCACTGAAATTGTAGCTTGCTTTCAATAGTCCCCCACTTGAAACAAATAAATTTATCTTACTCTTTCTTTCTTTGTTATCAATATTGCTTCAGACAATTCACTAAAGAATTTTAAACACGTATTTTATCAGTTTTTTGAAAATCCTTGCTTTGAAAAACAATGCTACAATTGATACATAATTTGGAGGTCAATAAAAGCATTAATTTCTCATCAAATTTATGAAAACTGTGTATAAAACTATCTTGAAAGTTTCCTGGATATTTAAACCTAGGCCTTGGCTTGCATGTCGATAAAGGTGTTAATTTTAAAAATTAAGGAAAGTTATAAAGCAGGATGGCAGCTATCAGGGTAAAATATTGCTTCTTTCATATATGGTAGAAACACTTTATTCATCTCTTAAACAAAGTAGATTTTTTTTTTTCAAAGGAGGTTTGTTCAACTTGCAGCCAAATTGTTTGTGCAGCATTAATGAAATTTCCATCACACATCCACCAGAAGCCTTCTCAAAAGGGGAAACAAAAACCCACAGCTATTTATAAGGTTTTCAAGACGTATTATTGTTTTGCAATTAAAACAAAAACCCACAGCTACACTACACAAGGTTTTGAAGACGCATAATTGTTTTGCAATCTTTTTAAAAATCCAATTTATTTCTTACCACTGAGCAAATATATAACTATGAAACAAGGAAAGGTAGTTTGTTAGAATTTTGAAAGTTATGCCAGCTAAAGCTCTACAGAGAAGGCTCTTACTGACTTGAAAAGGAGTTTGGCTGGATATACTACCAATCTTGGAGGATGCTGGTCTGCAAAAAACAAAACAAATATTAACAGATTACCAAAATTATGTAAAATTATGTTTGTTACATTTTTGCATCACATATAAAAGCCTTTGCATTTAAAATAAAAGGTACTTAAAGGACAAAATTATGCAAATATAAACAAAAGTTTAAACATCAATTAAATTTTTTTACTTAAAGTAAAACCCAAACAAATAAATCTATCAACCACATGAAGAACAGTCATTATCTTCTTTATACTAGTGAATCTACTAAGTGTCACAATCAAGAAAATGCTACTTTCATTATGTAAAAAGCTTACCCTTGTGAAAGGCAATGTAGCTGAGGACATTATATATTGTTATACAAAACAGCATTGATCAGAAGAAAATAACTTTAAATAAAAAGTCAAAATTCCTTCAAGATTTATTTTTACTGTAGAAATCTCACATTAAAAAAGCAGCAATTTAAAATTCATACAGTGGCCCTTAATTTTCAAATTTAAAAAATTCAAAAACTTGGAATATTTTGTTCTCACACTATTGAGTATTTCTTTTTTTTTTTTACTTGTCATTAATAAAAGACTCAGATGGACGCCTGTTGGGTACAGAAAAAAAGGTCAACTGATGGAGACTTGGCAAAGGAATGTGGAGAAGGAAATGCATAACACGGGTTGGGGTTGTGGTTGGGGAAAGATTCCAAAGCTTGCTTCAGATAGGAACTATTGAGGTTCTCTGTTACTGGCCTTATGTGCTGACATATCACAATGAGGACTATATATTATATATCAATAAAAGAGGTTGGAATATATTCAAGAAGTTAACTGTTTTGAAATGGCAACAAATGGACACAAAAATACTAGCTACATCAATTCATTCAAAATTTTCAGCTTTCACTCACTTGAGTGTATCCTCCACTGGCATTATCTTTGTCTTCGATAAAGATGACGTAGTTGACGCAGTCTTCTTATCCTCATCGTCAGACTCCATGTCACTCATGCCTGATTTAGATGACAGGCTTTCTCTTCGGTAGCGTTTCACCACAAGCTTCTTTACCGGGCTATTGGATCTGTGCATAGTTCATGTGACTTAAAATTACAAACAAAGTCCAAATTTAAATAACAAGGGACAATGGTATTTTCTACAAGGGAAAGTCAAAAAGTAAGGCAATTTGTTTCCTACTGAATACATTATTCATCAAAAGTGCTGATATTGGGCATAATAGTACTTCAGCATGTACTCTCAATCCAAAATTATCAAAATTTAATTTTTATTTCCAATAAAATTCTGGAGCAATTTTGTGTTCTCTAATGATTTGTTTCAATTATTCAATTCACAAAAAAAAAAATTGAAAATCACTAAAAAGATTAAATTAAAAGCAATGGGAAAAACAATTCAATGTTTATGTGAAACAGGCTGGGACATAAAACATCTTTTTTAAGAATAAAAAAAAAATTGTTCCTTTTTATTTTCGCTCTTCCTATACTGACCTTGACTCCCTTTTATTTGATGATGCATGTGCTGACCTAGATCTAGATCTGGAGCGACTCCTCGATCTTGAAGAGCTGTAGCTCCTTGACCTTCGCCTTCTTCTTGACCCTGATCGACTTCGTCTGCTGTTACTGCCTCTTCGGTCATCTGATGATCTTCGTCGCCAAGATCTAGACCGTGACCGCGACCTGCTGTAAGACCGACTGGAATGGCTACTCCCTCTGTAGCGCCTTGATCTAGATCTGGATCGTGAGCGAGAAGTTGATTTGTCTGACTTTTCAGAACTTTTGGTACGATTGAGATCTCGCCTTTGTTGCCTGTGAAGAGATAGGAAAAAGGAACACTTACCAAAGACATTTTCTACAAGACAATCATTTATCAGGGACTTCTTGGAGCTATTTTCGTGAATCGTTTCTTACCTACCAACTTGAGTTGATTTGGGAGGAATGCAAGCAACATAAAGATAGATAAAAAGAAGTCATAAGAGCACACAGCCAATACCAACCACCTCCAAAACAAGAGACTGCCAAAGCTCTTTAGATCCCCATTAGATTTGCACTATAAGTTCCTTAAACGCTTAACCCAACTCCCTTTTCTCCTCAGTATTCCACAATGAAAGATTATATCAAAATGCCAATGGAGACTTGAAATGTCGTAAAGTTTGTAGCCGACTGGTTCATTCCCTGAATCTTGGACCACTCTTAAAGAACGGCAGATGACCTTACAGTTCTGGCTTCAATGTGTTCTTTCATTATGCAGGAACCTTACACCTTGCGACATAATCTGTACAGCACTTGGTACACAGTACAGTTGTTCAGACCTCTGCTAGCAACAGATGCTCAAATCAAACATGCTTGACAGTTGCTGGTGTGTTTGAAGTGAGTGAATAGTCCCCAGGATGTTTGGAAATGACTTGTCTTCACTTGGCCTCACATGTTTTGATTATTTTGGTCTGCACCAATGACAATGCTGATCCACAATTGGTGACTATGACAAATGCAGCAGTGAGAAGAGTAATCACTTTGCGCTTCATTTAACTGTTCGTGACTATCTGAACATTCCTTCCAAAAGAAGTCATGTCAAAGATTGCACAATATAGAGACAGCAAAATATGAACTACCAATTAACAAAAATGCAAAAACAATTTTGTTTTGTTACATCTTGACAAGAAACAATTTAAAGCAATAAAGAGAAAATGTAAGTGTAAGGACAAAATTTTGAAATCGAAAGAAACCTTGGTCCAAATGTCTATTGAATCGCTGCACAGGATTTCTTTGCGTCATTTCATTCTCAGTTTTCCAGGAATGTTCTTTGCAAGAACTATGGTACACCAAAGTTCAGACTGTCACAAATCACTACAGTTCATCAAGAAGCTGGCCATGAAAGAATCATCTTGGTTGATTTCATCAATTTCACATCTGATTAATGTCAAAGCCTTGCTGATTTGCGTGGCTTGTTTGTCCCTATCCCTGAAAGGAAGAGAGCTAGCCATAAGCAATCGACAAAATCAAACACCGACCATGGCGTCTCACACTTAGGAGCCTGAGGAGAAGTGGCTTTCTGCTTTCGCTGAACCTTAGGAGGCGGCAGTGCTGGCCCTTCAATCACACCGCTCTCCTCATCACTCTCGTGTCCAAAGCTAGTGATGAACTTCACTTTCGTCTCATCAGAAGACTGTGAGCGGGATCTGGACCGTGACCTTGATGAAGACCCAGGCCTTTAAAAAAAAAAAAAAAAAGAAATCAAGGGTTAGGTTCAAAGAAAAAGAAAAAAAAAAAGGAGAAAAAAATAGAATTGCATTCCATACAGTGCTACCTTCTGTAATTTAATTTCCGTTTTTTCTTCGCATCATGCAATAAGGACCAATTAATATGAGTGAAAGTACCTTTGTTCACATATTCTTACCTTTTGTATGGCTCATACTTTGGGCTTTCCCTTGCAGCATAGCTAGATAGGAAATGCATTAAAATCACAATTTAGAAAACAGCCAAGCAATAAAGGGGGATAATATTTACATCATAAAGTATATAGATGAATGCATCAGGTTTCCAATTCAAAATGCTCTATATCATCAAAAAATATGTCATAAAAATACTGAAAAATCTTGTGGGAAATTTTTAATCTAAAATATACAGAAATCTATTTTTTTCTTGAAATAAAACAAAATGTATATTAAAAAAGTGTTTTTAAAATACAATTAAAATGCTTGTTCTAGGCATCATATCACATCACTATGAACCATATTAAAATGTTTATTTAGCACTATGCCCCAAAATGCTGCATAACAGTAAAACTATAAACCTAGGCCTGCTGAAACGATGAGGGTTTTGTCTTCTCTCATTGATGGCTCTGCGTTCTCTCCTCGATTTTCGACCCTGAAATAACGAGAAAACAGTCTGTTAGACATGAGCTGTTTGCAACATCAACAGTTGAAGTATGGCTGGAAACTAAGCTTAAAATAAATTTAGCAGATTCTAGAGTGATCAATGCCAAAATAGTTTCAAAACTAATACACAGTTTGGTGTTCTTCACTAATTAACCTCTTTCATTTATCATTTTTTAAAAATTAAAAGACTTTTTAAAATAAAGTAAGAAGGAAACCTTGTTGCTGCCCTACATGCCAGCTGGCATAAATGGCAGTAAGTAAGAAGGAAACTTAAGAATGGCCTTTTGGAATTTAAAGACGATTCCTTCATTCCCATATAAATTAGTAAAGAATGCCTTACTTCCATCGACAGAACAATTAGAATACCCTCAATTAAGGATAACATATATGAACTTACAGAAAATTGAGCCTTCGCTTCTTCCAACTGTTTTGCTTCTCTCAGAGCCTCCATTTCTTCTTTGTCCTTCCGTAAAAGTCTGTATCCGACAGATTAGAAAACATTATATTATTAAGAAGAATTTCCATACATTTGTTTCAACTTTTCCACCTCACAAAACTAAGGAATTTTTCTCCCTCTTGTAATATGGCTTCCAGGTGAAAGATGATAAAAGAGGGTAGTTATTTCAGAAATGTTAAACAAAACGAGTTTGATAAAACAATCTTGAATAAAACCTGTTAACAGATAGTTTTATACCAGTCATATTTACAAAAGAAGTGGTCTTTTTCTTTGTAGATGCCAATATTTTATACTGTTTGAAATCATGATTTTATTTTAAGTCTTAACGTCAATATATGTACTGTCAATATCAGGGATTCATTCTAGGAGCTTTTCCCGACTGTATTACTGTTTGCCTTCTACATTGTTGTTATTTCAAAAAGAAAAAAGAATAAAAAGGGCCATCATTTGAAGCACAGAACCCACTACAATGAGCTTGACAATAATATACTACTTGTTGTACATTATATTTTTCCTTTAACTTCTTAACACCAGCAGACTTTACTCACCGTGTGAAATCATCATCACGCATTCCGTAATTAAATGCACATTGGTTTACATCATTAGCCTGTTCAGGTGTCAGATCATCCACGTCAATAGTAACATCTGTAATTTAAGTAGAGACGAAAAAAATTTATATATCTTGAGATAACATCCCGACACAGAAGAACTAATAATAAAAAAAACAAAAACAAGTTTATCCAATTTATTTTTCAGTTCCAGTGTTTTATGGGGAGTTTTTAACTACTCCAATCCATGTAACAAAGTTGAAACAAATTGATTTAGACTTAGGTGTCCTCAGGACATTCAAATGTTGTTGGTCATGTATTTGGAATTCTCATTTAATTTTTTTTAAAATAATTTTTCCATAACAATTAAGGACAAACTCTTGAAAAAAAAGTGGCGCGGTGGCCGAATGGTTAGAGCGTTGGACTCCTAATCCAGGGTTCGAATCCGGGAGGTGACCGTGTTGTGTCCTTGGGAAAGACACTTTACACCATTTT